>LUCM01005860.1:0-12508 GCA_008360955.1 Fasciolopsis buskii
AAGTGGATTAATCGAAGATGGTAGCCAAGTAGGGATGCCGCACCGTTTTGACGACGGTGTTGGAATCGGTTTGGTGTTGGGGTTGGAAGGGAGAAATCTGTAGGTGAGCAACCCTACACACAATTAGAAGGAAAAGGTTTATAGATATGAGGCTGGGTTATTGTGGAACAGGAACTGTCTGTGAAGGTAGAAGAAGCGTGAGGTGCATCCAGCGTCGAACTGCACGTATAAAAGAGGTACGCTCTTGTTTCGGAGCTTAGGTTGAAGTTAGGGTGGGAAAGACGAGGGTGATGTGGAATGTGATTTTCTTAAGAAAGTAGCGAAAAATGGTATCAAAACGAAATAAATGCGATGGGTAAACCTAAGAAACTGCAAGTAGGACTATGGCGATGGAGAAGATAGAAATAACAAAGTGTCTAGAATGGATAGGGCGATAACGATGGGGAAGTGAGTAACAAAGAACTCAAGAGATCGTCCTAGTTTCGTTTTTTCATGTGGAGAAATAGGTAAACACTTTTGCTTCCTTTTCCGCAAGGAGCGAAACGGTGACATGAATGCGATTTCCAGAAGCCCAATCCAGTTTCATACACTTGATCCTTAGGTGAGACTGAGTTGTGTAATTTAAATAGAAAGGGCATAATTCGTTTTTAACTGCAATGGATGATTGTGACAAACTGCGCAACTATTTGGGAGTTCATTCCATAATGACATTTATTTACCGCTAAAGAACTTGGCTCGAACGGACGTCTTTGGGAGAGCGAGAGTAATAATGGAATCCGCATTTCCGGGAGAGAATTGGAGTGGGTTTCTAACACGTGGTGTGGAGACACATCATTCCTTGTAATAATATTGTTAAAGGGCAGCAGGTTTACTTTTATGCGCTGGAGCAGGGAGGGGTCTAACTTCAGCAACTCACAGCGTTCCATGTAGTTAAGGCCTGATGAGTAGCCGATCAGCTGCTTGGTAAATGCATGCTGGACTTTCTCAATTTCCACTCTGTCACACTTCCTCATTTTGGAACAGAGTGGAGAGCAATACCTCGGAATGGATCTAACTTGGATTGTAAAACGTCGACGTTTGATTTCTTTCAATTTCAGAAGTCCGTGTAACAATTCCACTAATTCATTTGCTTTCTGACTTGTATGAAAGCATGTTCCAAGCAGTTTAAGGCGCAACAATTGTCATTTCTCGTTCTGATTGTTGCACGCACCAAAAACCTCATCTGGAATACTTTATACTGCCACCTTTCTCCTTTGTCCGTTCAAGATGTGCGCCCTTGCTCTCGGGTCTCGCGAAGAGTTTACTTTTCAGTTTCTCCCCCCTTCCTCGCACGCCTCAGCAAACTATGAAAGCAAACTGACCCAAGGCTCAGAAAATGTATTTCAGGACGGACAGGTACAATCTATCACACTGGCAACAGTGAAGTGAACACTTCTGTTAGACTGCACAACTCGCCAACGCAAATTACTGACCATGTTGCAAGTCTGTTTAGAGACCGAGGCAACATAACCTGATTCCAAATTTTACGATCCTTTGAGTGGACAAGTCCTCCCAACTACACAGCATTAATTCTGGAACCGCTTGATCGTAGCTAACATGCCCACAAGTTGACAGCCAATCGCAGTGGAGGCACCCACTAATAGATCCCCGTTTCAGATGCCGCTACCATCGTCTACCGCGAACATCACCTCCAATTTCCCTTCGACAACCGCGGCTATCATTTTACCAATAATTGCCGTCAGGTAGACCCCAGAACGCAAACAATAGAAGCAAAGAGACCCGTTTTTGTTTCACACCGGCTAACTGACGTGGGATACGTTATTCAACGCAGGCCATAATAATCGTCATTCTCTTCCTCACTGGTGACGATGTGTCCCTTCTTTATGTCTTCCAACAGTAGCCACCACAATTTTTCATCATTTTTCTTCGTCTTTTTTCACAATTCTTTTAGTTATTTTCCTGGTTTCAGGAACCACGGTAGATTGGACGACTTTCTTTTTTAATCCCCATGTTAATACTGGGCATTTAACGGCAATTTATATTGCGCCCTCCAACTGTTTTGGTCCGTTTTGACAACATCGCACCGCGTACTAATCTTCTTTGGTTACTCTCTTCATCGCGGTTTTGCCTTCATATCCATTTTACAAACACGTGAAATCCGACTACTGCGGACACATCTTCACATCCTTCGCCATTCTCAAAATGAACGTTGCGCTGTGGCACACGTTTTTGGTGCGTATGAACAATTGGTTTCTCGTAGAATGCCATTTTGTTTTCCCTTTTATTTTGTTTCCATCTTTGTGCGTACGTCTTCCTTGCAACTTGTAATACCATTGTGGCATTTGATCACACAATTAAGCATGCCTCTCATAATATTCGAAAAATGTACCTATATCCAGTGTTAGCGATGATCGGCTCTTATCCGAGGGTAAAAAAATTTTGTGGAACTAGAAAAATAAACGTAAGAACAGATTTGTTCTCAAATGGGAACACTATTACTCAATTTTCCTCAACTGAACACTTGCAAATCTGCCGTTATTTCCTGCAGCGTAGATCTGAAGCACTTTGGTCGAACGCGTACATAACTTTCATATCCTCTTAAAATAGGGGGAAACCCCGTGTATAACTATAGATAGTAAAGCGTTTGCGTAAAAGGCATCAACAGGCCCAGCACAAATCTCTGAATCGCCCCTTTAGTTACAGGTCGCGATTTAGAGAGGAAATTATTAACATTCACAGCCTAACTACATGAGATCAGACAAGATGCTCGCCAAGAATAAAATTTGATCAGCGATGTCCTAAGACGAATCCCGCTAGTGAACGGGTATGAGCTATTTGATCGAAAGACGCAGTAGTGATCACTTCTTTTTTGTAATTTGGCACAATAGTACGGAGACTTAGAGGCCGGCCGCATAGTTTGCGCACGACCGGTTATCCAAAAAAGCCACTCTGACCTTTATGAACTAGATTGATGCTGAGTGGATGGTCGATACATTTCCCTCAACCAATCTCTGCATGGTTCTCGACACTGCTGGCTTACTAGACGTAGCTGCTTTGGATCGAACCAAAATCCATTTTGGTGGATTAATATGGTTACAGAAGACTTCTATTATGAAGGACTGGGACTGTTTCATGGGAAAGTTGAAGAAGTCGGATAAATTCATAAAATTATCATAGCTTCGAAATCTCTGAGCGGCTAGTAGTAAAGCATTCCGATCCCATCGGTAGAAGAGTTTCATATAAGCGAAGTGAGAATAGATTTCCGTGGAGTGGAAGGTGATGGTGGACAAAAGTTTACAACTGAATGATTCGAAATTGCGAAGGGCAGGGGTGTTTCCACTAGTCACTAAAGCTTACAACTGAATCAACAGCTACAGCCATGTATGGAGGGTGCTTCGGATTGCTGTTGCGTTGGAGGATTGTGGGTATTTTTTTCATTTACATTGCTGAACCTTCCAGTTTAGTAAAGTTATCAATGGCATCGGGCACCTATTGGAAGAAGAGGCTGCGATGGTGCTGTTTTGGGTGAACGCGACGTGGCTTGGCTGAAGCTGAAATAAGAATGTCTTGTTTCAGTAATTTTTCTCGCGACCCACAGAGCATCCAATGCATCCACGTGAGCTTATTTTGTTGGAACCATCTGCTGGGCTCTGTTTGGGAATACTTTAGTCCAAATTGTTTCCCAAAATGGCACATTTCCGGTTGGCTTCTTGTTGGGGCCTATTCGTAAGGACTAGGCTGCCCCAGAACTGGACTTGAACCAGTGTGTTCCAGCAAGCTTTCTGAAAAGGCCCATTTGAAGATATTTGTTTTGGTAGAAATGGCTGACCGAAAAATAGCAGAGAACTAACTAGTGATCAAGTCCTGAAAGAATGTTGGCAACAGTGATTCCTACTTCGATGAGGTCGAGAGTGTAATTACGTCTGCTTTGAGATGCGATGTGTTGCGACAGTGCTGCCAGATGCACCGAGTTAGGGAAAGACGAAAAATGACGAGGAGTAGAATACGAGGATCAACGTGTTTTGGAGTAGTAAAGTCCACCCAGCTTTCAATTTTAGGGTTCTGGGGCTGTTACTAAATAAATTAGAAGCTTTAAATATTGGGGAGAAGCTAACGAATTTCGGAATAAGACAGAGATAGATATAATATTATATCATCCCTTGTTGTTGTGTTTCACTGTCAAACCGCAGAGTGTCAACCATAGCGTCCTTCGATGGACGGTGAAAGTCTGCGGTCCCCAGGATGTCCAAGATGTTCCGTAAGCACCCCTTCCCCGTTTTCATACCATGCGTCCCGAGAAGCGATAATAACCAGTTATGACAATTTCGTCCATGCAAAAGGACTCGGTTAGCCAGGTTTCAGTTATTATGGTGAATTTTAATCTTCTATTAGGACGGATGAGGATAAACAATATATTTTATTCATGGTAGAAGAGCATTTAAGAACGGCAACTCGAAGGGCCGATAGACCGCTGGGCTTCCGTGCGGCCTGTTAGGAAACCGGTTAGTCGTTCTTCAGCCGCTTTATTTGTGGTGAGTAGCAGATTCGGTGTGTGGGGAGAAAAATGCGAAATTTTATAACCTGTTTCATGGAAATCTAATGCGCCCATGATTTGGTTGCAGTACGCCTCGGTAGATAGTAATACATTACCATTTGCTGAACAACCTCAGGTGCTTCAGAAGGGGCAAAACAATATAAGGTCGTGTATCGTCAAGGGTCCGTAAAAAGAAATAGGGACTTGTGTTCAAAATGGAAATGTCGGTAGGTTGATGGAAAGTAGTTGGAGGAAACGATTGGTTGGGCGGAGGAAGACGATGGAATATGAAAATGATAAGAAATCACGTTTCGGGCGTAGATAGAGTACCGTTATGATGGAGGTAGTTTTTCCACACCTAATTGCCGTTGTGCCTGGCAAGTGGGCCCCAAAAGATAGCTGGGTGTCTCGGAATGGAAGCGCATACTTGTATCCCCTGCAGGTCGTCTCGCGCCATCATGGGATGACTGGTTGACATTCTGCGCACTCTGTGTCACACAGCTATTCAAAAATTTGGTCGATCAAAGTGATGTTGAGAGTGTCTTGGACATGCGCTTGAGCGTTTGAGTTGAAAATGAGGTGTTCGAACCAGGGCCAAAGATTTGTGCCCATTGCAGCCCAAAACCTATGAAGACGAATCACTGGGTTTCAGGGTGAACTGCACAAGACCTCGGTTATTCGCAATATTGTATGTCTTGCAGCTTAAGGCACTTCATTGTGAGCCTATCATGGGCTCCTTAGGAGACGTCGAGGTAATTTGACGTTTCTTAAAGGGTTGTAGTGGAAAATATCAGAACACTGGGTATTACCCCAGGTTTTCGGGGCATGGAGGTGCACATTTAATTGCATAAGACTGGTGAAAGTGAGCCCAGGAATGCGCTATCCTCTCTATTTGACATCCTCCAGGACCTCTCTAATTCACATTGAAGCTGCTTCTTATCAATCTAAATTGTGATGGAGCTGGATTTATTGGAGATAGCTGTTGTTTTTTGTCTGTCACTGAAGTCTACCGTAGAACCAAAACTGTTAACAGCGGGTTCATCGCTATGGTCGTTTAATGAGCCTAATCCGGAGGCACTGCTAATGCAACATATCTGCAGCCCGAAGGATCGTAGACTTAAAGACAACAGGCCCGTAGGATTATAAATACTGGGCACACCTACTTCGGCTGCGCAGTTAATCCATCTCTTGATCCCTGCAATAAGGGAGTCAAGAAAAGCATCCATTGCTTTTAGGTTTTTTGGACCTGCGATTATCGCGGAATCTGTGAAGTGGGTTACACGGTTTAGCACGAATATTGTGCCCTCCATGGTTGCTAGCTGAAGTGCAAGGTACGAAAATTGAGTTCCAGTCCAGGTTTCCCTTTTTCTGACGGCCTGTAGCAAACCTGTGGGAGTTAATGGTTTCTAAAACATCTGCTGTTTTTATATCTTTAAGATAAGACATTATGTTGCTGGAGTTTGAGCCGTCTTGTTGGCTCTTCTTGCTGTCACATGCTAACTGACCCTTGTGTGTTGTGGAATTCCATTACGGTGGCATGCAGCTTGGGACAGTTGTCTCCGACTAGACGGTCTGCACACTTGGAACGTACGCTGATATTTAGAACAGCTGCCTTTGCTTTCTCTTAATTACTCACGCACACTTATCATAGACCTGTCATCCTATTTAAACACAAATTACCGACTCTGGCATTCTCATACTTCTCTCTTTCCATATCTTTATGATTTCCGCGAGGCATTGCCTGTCTTGGCATCCAGCCCACCGGCCAAGAAATAGTACAGGTGCACCTCAGACATTGTCGTAGACAGGTCTGTCCCCATTATATGTGCTGGTTGTTTATCAGTGCTAGCCGGATCTGGAGTTCCTGCATCGCTCTGTTCGACCAAAATACAAATCAAACGACGCCGCGAACCGCCTTGGGTACCTCCTTTCAGATAGACCATCACGACGTGCAAAAGCCCCACTAATACCAAGACCGGAATAGAATGCAACCTCCCAACTTCCAGAACCCTACTTCCACAGAACGCTAAAACGTCCGACATAAATAAATAATTAGGCAGAAGCCATTCATGACAAGTCTATTTAAGCGCTATTTTGAAAGCTTTCACGGATTCGCCTACTCCAGGCCACCCCTCTCAGTTTAATCCACTCCTAGCTGTAAGTGCTCGAAGAACACTTTTGAGAGTTGCATTGTCATTCCTTCCAAACGACCTGGGTAAATGAGATCAAGATAGTAAATAGTCAGCCAACATGCGATAAAAGATCCGCCTAAGTTTCCGGTGGCTTGAACAGCGTCTTGGGATTGCAGAGGCAGAAGTGTATTGCACGGATATCAATGAAGGTAATGGGAGTAAGTCTAGATTCCTCAAAGTAGGCCTTCACTATTTGGTTAGCCGATGCTAGCCGAAAAAATAATCTGACTTCTCGTAGAATACTGCTCTTTGACAGCGTCCTCTTAGGAAGTAATTGTAACAGGCGGGCAAACAGACGGTAATAAAGCTGTCTTAGTGGACGTTGAGGGGCACAGCGGATAAAGCCGAAGGTGAAGTAGGACGAAGGCAGATGACATTCTTAATCATACAAATTTCTGAGAGGGCAAGTTTATAGGGATGCAAAACGTTCGTGGGTTTGGGTAGGAATAATGAGGTAGTGGTGGCTTGGAATGGAGGCAGGAATGCGGAATTTTCTGGCTGGGTTGTTATAAACGAATGAAGCATTAGTGTGACGCGTTAGGGCACGTGTGTTCGGGCCGGGGTGGCGTGCTGGGGTTGGTGATAATGCAGGTTTGCTGGTGGGAGTATGCAGAATGGAGGCCATGGACAGGCGCCATGGTGAATCTGAAGCAATAGCGCTGGCCTTAGGCAGGGAACAGCTGGTGCATTACTGGGTCTTTCGGGTTTATGATGCAAGTCTACGGTTTCCTCCGAGCATTGAGATTCTGTCGCCGATGAGTACTGAATTGTCGTCAAATAGGAGGCAGGAAGAGGGAAGTTGATGCGGCTATAGTCAGGCTGGTGAGGCAGCAGAGTGACTTGATTAATCGTGAGATATAATAGGGGGCTCCGAGTAGTTCACAACCCTGGCTGGTAATCCCGGCCTTGGTCCACTTAGGAGTAATGTATTACTTGTTAAGGTGTAATCGCAGGGGTTATATGCGAACGCTTTTCTGGAGGGGGTCGTGGTAATGGAGGTGTTGATGAGCTGCATAAGTCAGTATTTGCCTTTGGCAGAGGTTTATATGTGGACCGGTCTGGGTGCCGGGCTGCCAGCCGCGCCAGATAGCTGGGGGCTCCCTCAGAATAGGGGTTTTGTCTGGAGGTAATTTAGTGGATCCGAGTGAAGCAGAGGCTACTAAAAGTTGAGTACTTAAAAGCTACTGTGCAACTGTGGCACTGAGGAATTGAAACAATACTGGATATGATCTGCTTACCACTCTTACACGGTCGAAAACAGTGAAAAGTGTGTCCTATCATATTGCAAACACGAAGCGCAGCAATTTTAGGCCTGTCTAATCAAATGTGGTCAAAAACACTAGAAGCCATGGCACTAGATGTCCTCAAGTTTCCCTGCGTACATTCTGAAGAAATTGAGTCGACAGCAAAGCATATATAGATAGTTGTTCGCGTAGTGTTTTTCGGGCATTTTCGTGGGGCAGATGAGAGGAGGCAGCCTTGTGATGCCAGACACCATTGATGAAAATTTGCGGGTTACCTCATAAATTCTATGCTCATTCTGCGTTACACCGCTCCTCGCTGTGATAGTAGATACTGCCCGTTAAGAATACCCCTGAATGGACTATCGATCAGGGCTAAATTCTTTACAGTTGCTTACTCGAAACTGTGGAACAAACTCCCTAGTTCCCTGCGTTCGTGCCCAAATTTGGCCCAGTTCAAAGCCCAGCTGGCCAAGTTACTGGATGTCCAGTTCTTAATTAACCTGACACGAGATAACATTGGACTAGACGAGGCTTACGAACATGGGATAGAATTTTAGTTCTTGACCGAATCTTTACTGAGATCACCATCTGGGATTCGGCTTCACCTCCAACTTCCTCACTTTATCACACGTCCACATTAATGCACTTTTTGACCTCCCTTTTAGTGATGTACCCTCTTTACCAGTGGCTTGAGAAACTAACTCTCGAAATTCTCCCAATGTGGGCTGACAAAGGTGTCAACGTACTTATTGTTGAATCCATGCCCTCAACACATCCTGTGATTTTAAACACCAGCCTGCGTACTCCTCGCTCTTCATGTCATCTTATCCTGTTTACTGGCTTGAGGGCCAAATAGGTCGTTCTTGGTAGCCCCTAACCTTCAATTACGCCTAAAACTGCTACCATAGCTCACTCTAACTAACACGTTTTACGGAATAGATACACTATGTTGCAAGTACTTTGCCGCAATCCAATAATCCCCATAAACCCAAACTGGCACCCAAGCCAGACCACTTCCCTCTTGCGTTTAAGATTTTGCATCCGCGGCAGACGCGCTGCTAGCGCTTTCGTCCCCGTAATGGCAATTCTAAATCTGCTTCCCTATCATTCCTGTTAGGAACCTGTTAGCTAGAACTGGCGCTCGAGTTATGGCCCGGTCAACGGAAACTACGCAGAATATGGCGCTGGGTATCTCAACTCGCCTCTTTGCGATCGAGCAAAACCGCGATTGCTGCTGTCTCCGGAACGGCTTGCGCACCTCATATTCCCCACCCGTCCCGCTGACTAAGTTCAAAAGGTGCGACAACGTAAATGACAGCATAGAGGACATTCTTGTCTAGTGTACTTAAGGAGTGTTCATACACTATTTCTCTTATCTGACGCGCCTCCTGGTACAGCTTACCGCCATCCGTATGTATATATAATCACTATCCTTGGGAGTCTCATATCTGAAGCTTCACAGCTTTCCTCTAGATAGTTTGAGACAATCTTCCTCCGCTCTCAGCATTTTTTTGCCATTTGTTGTCAGCTACGTGTCTCATCCAATTTTTCTGACGTTCCGCCTGGTTTTCACCACTTCCACCCAACTATCGAATTGCCACTGCTCGTCGTCTCTTCCGCTTCACGTTTCCGCCCATTACGCAAAGCTCCCGACGTTTGGTGTCCCTAGCCATATATCGATATTTACCGGTGGGCTCCGTCCATGTTGTGTGCCAGCAAAGAGCACAATTTTGGTGCACTTAAACACGAAACGACCCGTAGTTCGCTGCTTGCAAACAGTCTCAGGCAACTCTTTTTGGTCTTGAAAATTAGGTTTTCTATTTTTTGTTTTTCGTTGGCCTACTTGTACTTTCCTCATCGGCTTGCAGTATTTCATTTTAGTTTCCAGTGAGTTTCTGCAAAAACTCAATATTGACCCCACCCGCTTATCCCATTCGACTTCTATCATCTAAATCTCCTGTGCATCATCCTTGTAAGAATTTGATCCTGCCTTGCGCATGCCTCTCGCAAATCGAGAAATTTACAGTATTATTTTCACGAAAAATGACCGCCGTTGGGGGTGGTTGCCTTAATCATGTGAGGCAAGGCCTGTCAGCCTCCGTTCTTATGCATCCTTCACTCGAGCTGATCCAAGAATCGGTATGGCTCGCTATGAAGATATCGTTCTGTTATCCATACTGCCTGTATCTATCGCCCTCCAGCTCATGCTGAACTTGGGCTCCCCCTCTTAGTGGACGCATCTGACTACCTTGCATCCTTCCAATCTAGATCGAAACCATTGCCGGAGAGTTCAATCTCCCTGGCGTAACCTGGTCTACGATTACGGCTCCACCCAGCCTGACATTCTTCGTCTCCCATCTACATCAGGGGGGTTGGGTGCAGCACGTAGCGTCACCCACCAGAAATAATAATATATTACATCTCATCTTTAGACATGCTGATCATCACATCTTGTTTCATGTCGGAAGTAAATTTCCAGGGAGCGACCACAGGGTAGTTCACGGCAGAATTCATGTACATGCCCCCTCCTTAAGCATTTCATTGACACTATTCTTTTGCCCTATCTTAACTGGCAGCAATTTCCCTCTCTAGTACGCCAACTTGACCGAGGAATCTTTTTCCTAGCGACTGACCCACAGACGGCTGCAGATGAATTTTATCGCAATATGACCAGCTACATCTTGAAACTGACTGTTATAGAACGGATGAACAGAAAAAGGACTTCACAACTTGTCTTCCTGAAAGCCAAATATGCTAAGCTGCAACGGCACATTTCCTTTACACATGAATTTTCCAAGTGTATTTTTTGCACCATCTGTCTGACACTATCTCGCGCCTAAGTGAATCACTCCTTCGGAAAGAAGAAGCTAGGGCACTAGGGCATAAAAATCACCCATTATTACTTTCAAAACTATAGTAATTAAGATCCCATGATAGCAAACCATCGGTGAGCTTCCTAGTTTTGCCTAATGGTGAATCTGCGACAACTCCAAAAGATAGCAGAGGCGTTAAATCAATAATTCGCCTCCTCCATGGCCCCAGCTGCAGTCGGCGACCCACCCGAATTACAGAATAGGAATAAACCTACCTTATCTTCTGTGTCCTTTGATGGTAAGACTACTGAATGACATATGGCCAATTTCAAACCAGGGTCTTACCAAGGCCCTGATGGCATCCTTCCATCAGCTGTTCTTAGTTGTGGCCCTGCCCCACCTTTGCTAATGCTCGACCCCTTCACACCTTTAATTGCCTCTCTTGCAGTTCCGGTCAACTGGAAGCACTCTGTAATAACCCCTATCTCTAAGAATGGGTCTCTGCATGATATGTACAATTACTGTCCCATCATCCACAAGCTTGTTATCCCCAAGGTCGTGGAGAAGGTGGTAAAATGATCCATCGTGGACCACCTTTTAGCCTCAAACCTCCTTAGCCCCAAACAGCACGGATTTCTCCATTCTCGTTCTTGCTCCACCTGTCAATTTGACTTCCTAAACTTCCTAACTAACCTAACGAACAGGGGTATGGTATTCTCAGTCATCTAACTTGATATGTCTGAGGCCTTTGACCGTGTCCCTCATCTGCACCTTTTATCCAAAGTAAGCTCCTTTGGCATCACTGATCCTTTTCTATCCTGGATCTCGTTCTACCTAACCCAAAAGATCACAGGTGGTCTCGATTGACGGCATTACCCCCAGTCCCAGGCCTCTTACTAGTGGCGTCTTACGGGGCAGCGTACTTGGTCCCCTGCTATTTTTTGTGTACATTATTGATGCACTGGACTCGATATCTCACGGCGTCCCTTCCCTGTTTGCTGATGACATAAAGATAGTTTACCCTCTTAAATCAAATGAATTTAGTACTGCGGTTAGAGGCATTTGTGCTGATTCGTCTGCCTTAAACGACTGGTGTACCTCCTGGATGATGACCTTCTCCGCCGATAAGAGCGAAATGCTCGCATATAGGTGTACATTACATAAAGACTCAATTTTGCTGCGTGGATCACCTATTGCATGTAAACCCACAATCCGTGACCTTCGTATGAACTACTCAGCCTCCCTAAATTTCTCAGAACATGTATTTATACAGTCGGCCAAAGCCAGGAGAAATGTAAGTCTGATTTGTCGCACAATGAAACTATCCGACAAAATCCTAAGCATTTATAAAACACGTTCGACCATTCCTTCAGTATGGCACTTTGATATACTCCAGCATATCAAAGTCGGATAGTATCTCCGCTGAAAGCATTCGGAGACGCTTCACTAAGCAAGTGATATGTTGGTCGACGACTCTGAATTACAAGGATCGCTGTCCAGCCCTCAAACTCGGGCCACTTTGGCTATGGCGACTGAAAATTAACCTGGCTTTCTTGCATAACCGCGACAAACCCTTCTTACATCTACCTTCTCACCCCGGGTTTCTTTCCCCATAGATTTCTCTGCCCCTGATTTACTCTGCCATTAAGAAAGATCCTGTCTTTATGCTGGGTAGTGCCGGAACTGGTTTCTCTCTTCGTAGACATTTCATCAGAGAACACGTTC
>LUCM01005862.1:9162-24929 GCA_008360955.1 Fasciolopsis buskii
CGTTGAGAAATATACAATTTGGTAAGATTATTATCGCGCATCAGTCACAGTTCTTGTCCCCAAATAATGCGTCAAACGCGGCCGCCGACCTTCCAGATCCTAAGCTAGTAGCGGGCGGCCTCAACACACCAGGGATTTGTTGGTATTCCTTATTCTCCCCAAAATACATTTCCGCGCTTGTCTCCAGTGCGCGACTGGGTGGATGGACACAGCATGTTTCATCATCCGCAAGGGCCGACAGCATTCTGAATTTTATTTTCACAACTGGCCTAATACAGGTGCGCACATCCACAGACAACAATTTAATCGGATGTGATCATTCCCAGATTGTTTGCAAGTTCTCATTTTCGTCATCCGTTATATCCTCCGCAGCTTCCACTAGGCCATATCATGGAGCCCCATGGAGCCTCATGCAGCCATCTTTTCTCCATTATTCATGGTCAAGATGGGGACAGTTTCTTTCTGTCGGTGGACCCCAGACTGGCCTGCAAACAATTTTCCGCAACGCTAAGTGTGTGCCTTGATCTAATCACTCCAACTCAGTGTGGCAAAATTCCTAAAAGGTTGGACACCCTGGACCGCCTCAAGTCGTTTCTTTAATGCAAACAAGATTCAAAGAACAAAGGATTTCTCCCTGATAATGACGTCATTAACAATAACGTATGCCTCTCGATCTGCGAGACGCATGCGCAAGGCAAGATGAAATTTTTAGAAGATGCAAATAATGGAAATCTAATCGGATAAGGCGGTGGGGGCAACCTTGATTCGTTGCAGAAGTACTAGAAAGTGATATGAGATGCTGCAAATCAACGAGGTAAGTACAAGTATGGCAGTGAAAAGCAAACAACAGAAACCTAATTTCTCAAGGCCAAAAAGAGTTTCCTGGGACTGTTTGCAAGCAGTGGACTACGAGTCATTTCTTGTTTAAGTGCATTAAATGTGTTCATTGCTGGCGCACAACATGGACGGAGCTGGGTGGCAGATGTCGAGATATGGCCGGAGTCCCAAAGCTTCAAGAGCGTTGCAATTGAACCGTCTGCTTAAAGGGATTATTACACTTCTCGATTCTCTTCCAAAGGAAAGGGAAATTCAAGCATTACACTCTAGCAAAGTGGCCGCACCACTGGCAAGACTACTGGGAACTAACAACTCCCTACCTATTAAGCGCTTCACATCCGTCATATTCAGGGGCACATACGCTAATGATCCTTTATTGAGATCAGGGGGTTTTCAATGATTACTTCGCCTCCTCTAAGACAGTTGACGACCACACAATTACACCGGACATTCTCTCAGTCTTCTCCGTATCCCCTACATGATTTTCTTCCTACCCAAGTAACATTATACCACTGTTGTCAAAAATGTGACCGCCGTTCCACGTTGGACTGGACGACCTTCCCCAGCTCACGTGGAATTTGTGGGTACAGAAACTCCTATATCGTTGTCCAATCTATTCGATTTTTCCTTAAATAATTGCACTTTGTCCCACCAATGGAAAATGTTTGTCACTGTCCCAATTCAAAAACGGTCCAAATCATGGACCATCTAATTACATCCCCATCAATCACAACGGTTGCCCCTCGTATTATGGAAAGAATGATAAAATATACTTTGACAGCTTGCTTATTAGATCATGGCCTCATTAATGCCGGCCAACATAGTTTCCTTCAAGGTTAATCATGTTCTGCGTGCATGACCGTTTTCTCAAACATAGTGACGAAGGCTGCCAACGAGGGGATGGCCGTGACTGTGAATTTCTTAGATATGACGATGGCATTTGATGGCGCATATAATCAAAAACTTATGATGAATTTCAAAAGCTCCGGTATAACAACAACCATCTGGCTTTGTTCTCCTCTAATCTGGCCTCTGTAATTCGTGCTTTGTATTTAACTGTAGTTGTACCCAAGCCTCTTCCGATTACTTGGAAGTATATTCAGGAACTCATAACAGTTTCACTACTAATTTTGTTGTACATCAGTGACATGTTTCACATCATTAGGCACGGTATTCCTTTCCTGTTTGCAGACGATATAAAAACTTTAATACGTCTCCACCTCGTGAACTCGATAGTACCATGGATAATGCAAGAAATGATCTACTGTCGCATGATTCATTGGACATGTCTTGGTGGATGAAACTCCCGGCCAACAAAAGCAGCATACTCGCGTGCAGTAGCCGTATTCCTACCTGAATCTTTGAAATTAAACAATAATTCATTTCTTCCACACACACAGGTAGGGATCTGAGTTTTCACTACTTCAGCACCTTCAGCTTCTTAGAGCCCACCTTGATTCAAGTTACAAGGGCTAGAAGACTAACTGGGTTAAAGTAAAGAATCTTCAGAACCCTGTATAGTAAGTTGTTATTGCGTAAACACACGGAACACCTCTCTTGGACTACTGCTCCATCGGGTGTTCCAACACGCAACAGAGAAATGGGCTCGAGGTTGGGAGTGCCTAATGAACAATTACAGAACAGCTTCTGTGCTATTCTTCACCAATAAACCACATGGAAATTTGTACAGGACTACACCCTGAACCTTTGTGGCTGCGTCTAGTTCAAATTAACCTCTGCTTTTTTCCTAATATTATTAGCAAAATATGTGTGCCCCTCCGCACCGCGAGTAGGGAATAGCTGGTCCTTTAGCTTGCAATGTGCTGAGTTCTTGCTGCAAGGTCCTATGCCAAAGAGTGAACTTATTGAGCGAAAAGGATGATTCATCTTGCCTTTGTCACGTTTAGAAACGACATTGGGAAGACGACAACCGTAAAAATTTGCTGATCTCGCATGATCCCTACACCTCAATAGAATGAGCCTATGAGTCGGGCCTAGAGTATTTGCTGAATTTAACGCTCGAAATCGTGCCTCAATCCACTTAACAAGGTGTAGCCATTTTTAGTTCCAGTAGTCTCCACGGGTACATATCTGTGCAGTTATTAGCAGGAAAACACCCTAAATGAAACACTTTCAGCGCAATTTTCACTTAACATTCGGCCTCGTTTAATGCGTGTATAAAATTCTCGCTTACTCCCAAACTAACATTTAATGTTCTCACCTGAATACTTTCTTATGCATGCACATGGTAATCAGCCCATTCCAAGCGCGAAAGTGGGCATCATTCAATGCCTCATTCTGCATAATAATTATCACTTCTAGTTTTTACTGTTGCACTCACCATAACCTTCAGCTATAATGCCTCCAGACTGCCATCTCTCTCCCTTTTTCGTTCCAGATTTCCCCTTTTTGCGCTCTTGTCTCTCCAGGGGTTCACTATCCGGTTTATGGCCCCACCCGTGCATTTCCGGAATTGCTTGAAAGCAAACTGACTCAGGGTTCGGATAAGCTATCCAATGACAAACAAATACAATATATTCCACGGGCCGCGATAAAATGAACATTGCTGTTAATCCGCATATGTCACTGACGCAAACTGATGACCCTGCCGCAAAGCTGTTTACAAATCGAGGCGACATAATGTGATCCACATCGCTCACGGTTCTTTGAGCGGAAAAGTCCCCCCAACAACAAAACCTTTCTGCTGGAACTGCCAGATCGTGGCTAATATGCCCAGCACGTTGACACCCAATCGCCAAGAAAGCACCCATCCCTGTTTCAGATGCCGCCACCATCGTCTACCTCGAACATCACCCCCAATTTTCCCCTCGACAACCGCGGATATCAGTGTACCAGTAATTGCTATCAGCCAGGCCCCAAACGCAAACAAAAGAGCAAAGCAACTCATTTTTGTTTCACACTGGCTTACCAGCGTCAGATATATTATTCAACGCATGCCACATTAAACGTCAATCTCCTCAATGCCCATGACGTTTCCTTCCTTCATGTCGTCAAACAATGGTTAGCCAAGACTCTTCATTAATGTTCGCCAACCCTTCGCATTTCCAAAGGGCTTTTAATTATTTTCTCGGCTGCAGGATCCACGGTAAAATGATCGACGTCCTATTTCATGTTCATTCAAATGCAGTGTATCTATCAACCACCAGTACTCTTCCCTCCATCTTTTTTGGCCCGTTTTGAAAATATTTTTTACCTTGCACTCATGGCCTTCGAAGACTTTATTCATGGCAATTTAACAATCATGTCCACTTTATAGACCCGTTAAATTTGACTACTGTGGACATATATTGATATCCGCCTCTATCGTCCAATCGAGCCCTGCGACTATGATACGCATCACTGGTGAGTATAAACAGATTTTTCTTTTTAAAATGTCATTTTTGGTTTTTCCCCTCATTTTGTCCCCTCATGTGCAGTTACTTGTTCCATATGATTCGTAATACCCGTATAAAACTTGATAATGCAACAAACCAAGTACTTGAGACGTATACCTACACTTGTGTATAGAATATAAATAGAATAAAGTGATCTGGCTGTCTTCTGAGGCATGGCCGTATGCTAGAGGTGGGGTTCGTTGCATTTAAGTAATGCTCCGAGGTGAACTCGGGTCGAAGTTGGAGGCCGAATTCTCACCACAGGACTTTGACCAAACTGGCACGTCTTTACGCTAAAAAGATGAAATCTATTGTAATATTACTGGTCTGCCGTCTTTGCAAGAGATAGACCAAACGTTGAAACTCGTTGCCGACAACATAGGCCGGAGTGGAGGACCACCGCAGGTTCACTCAACACTAGACGAACACCTGCTGGCGAGGTGGTGCGGCTCCCTCCGATAAGGTTTTGAAAATATGTCCACGACAAAGCTTACACGAGCGGAATCCCTTACCCTGAACCGCCATTAGTTTTACTGTTCGTAGATGAGCTATCGTTGACGCTGCATCCTTTCGGAATATTCATCAGGGCTGGTTCCTCTTGGCCAAAGGCTCTGGGCGTGCTGTCGTTTCAGTATTAAACTAGGTAGGAGCATAGAATTTACCACTTAACTTGGGAAAATATCGTCCACTTTCGGGGAACATCGGGGGGTTCCGGTTCCACGTGGGGATGGCCTTCTCACAATAAACAAATGCGTTTAAACATGGATTGTTTCGCAGTGCACGACTCATAGTCAGCCCCATAAAGTTTTGGCAATAGATTATCTAGCTCTGAGTTAAAGCTCGAAGACTCGTGTTTAGCCTGTCTTATAGCAGGTTATGTTCATGAGAGCACAGACACTGCATCTTCATGACTGATGCTTTGGTTTCTGATTTTACACTGCGCCATCTTTGTGCAAATTTGATCTTGCAATACGCATACCTCTCGAACTTCGAAAAGTATACGCATTATTAATAATAATATTATCTTTATTACTTTGAAAGGAAATTGCTTCTGTAGACAGGCCAAAAGCATTTGCCTCACTGACTTTGGTTCTGAGACAAATCTCAGCGTCCCTAGGCAATAAAGATCCTCATCTCTTGAACCCCAGTCAGAAAGATGGAAAGCACCGACCGTGGCCAAAACCGAAGCTAAATTCTCTCTAACTGCACGCCCGGTTGCTTTCCCCAGCTTTGCTAAAGTTGCGCAAAAGGAGCACGGAAAGGTAGGCGACGGACAAGCATAGGCGATGCATGTCTAAGCCACCGGAGGTGATGTAGAGCAACTGTCTCATGCAAGGAATAACTATGCACCCAGCACATGATGGCGCACATCATATTTGCCCACCCGATGATCCCATCAGTCACGTGCAGTGCTTCGGAGACATCAGTAATCCAAGAAAAGTAGATGGGTGTCCTCAGCGCGGGTGGACCAAGTCACGCGACCACTAAGTAGAACTATGCGATATGTGGAATTTTACATCCCCCATGAGGAAAACTTCGGTGTGATGATGGCGCCACAAGTGTCGTAGGTTCGCTAAATCTGCTCTGGCTTTCGCAAGTCTGCACGTCAACTCCACAATACCCCCTTAGCTGTGATCGGACTCCCGAGCTAAGAACTACCTTTAACCGGTCACCACAAATGGTGAGTACAGGTACAGGCTTCCGCCATTCCTAAATAACTAAATTCAAACTTTCAAGGTGCCAAGCACGTCGTACATAGATACCTGAGTCACCAAACGGTATAAAACTTGTTGAATTGCCTGCGCACCTCCATTTGACAAAGCGATATCATTGACTTACTCCAAGCCAAATTATCATACCATTAGATAAGTTCAATTCCACTGTCTTGGAGATCTTTTAAAGCCTTACACAGGACATGCACTATAAAAAAGTTGAAAAGAGGGAAATATATTGCAGCCTTACCGTACTTATCTGGGAACGTCGAGCTGTGATGAAAGCCAGTCATAAGCCCTAACCCGACCCGAGGTATGGCGGAACAATTCTTTGAGTACCGACACACACTTTTCAAGTACTCCATTCTTAAAGAAACCATGCCATAGTCCAGACCTGAAACCAGGGTCAAAGCCTGGGGGTATATCAAAAATCACGATGATCACTGCCCTGTGGAGGGTAAAGTAGTGCTATTAGCTGTGTGAGGGTGAAGGTGTGACCGACACATCTACTACCAGCGCAAAAATCGGCCCATTCCTCAATATTTTCCCTTTACGCGAGCCGGACAACCTGCGAGGGACGAGGGACGAAAGATTTAACACTATTTGGGTTAAGCTAATGCGTCTATGGTTGGCGCAGTCAGCACGCAATCCTTTTTTAAAAAATGGGGACGACGATCGACTTCCCCACCGGGAGGGGCTTCCTCGGAGTACCAAACCTTTGAAAACAAAACGTTGGGTTCCTTGGCCAGTTCCGTTTCTCTTCTATAAATAGAAATTGGGAAAGCTCACCTGAGACCTTCAAGATAAACTAAGGCTAGCATTTCCCTGAGGATCTCCGCCTCAGTAAGTGAATCCTGTTTAACACGCTAACTGACGCCAGCCGGAATAGCTGCTTGAGACGCTGCTGCTCAGGATCAGTTAAGTTGTGCTCGAAAGTACTCCGCTCAACGTCGCTGCGGGCTGTGGGTCAACGAACCCTCGTCTTCACAGATCGTTTCGTTCAAACCGTTGCTTTCTTGATGCCAGCTCGGGTGAGGTGAATCAGGTTGCGAGAAATTTCCATGACGGTGGCGTGTTCCGACTCCGAGGGTAGTTGGAGGAACCAAATCTGGCGATTCCTACACAAGCTTACACGGATTTCGCTTCTCATTACATGCAGTGCTTTATTATACTCTCTACTAGCCGGAATGGACCGAGGTGCGTCAAGAAGGCTCAAGGAACCAATAGAAATCCTGGGCGTCGCAGCGCGATGGGTCAGGTCACAACTCACCAATACATCAGAATGTAAGAGACTCTTAATAAGCGACCAGTGCTCACTGGTGGTTTCAGATGTGGTCAATCCATTTGAAGACAACCGACGTACTCTACCATTTATGTCCTTTCCCAAAATCACAATGTCATCCGTTTTGGTGCGCTTAAGAGTTGGTGCAGCTTTTGAAAGAAAATATTCCTGACCGCATCTGGGCTACAATCCGTTGGATCGTATGCGGAGAAGCTAGGCAATCTGCGTCTACCAGAGCGACGATTACTTACGTCACATGGAACTCTAAATCTCACTGCTCACAGCCGACTGTCGACTGGGATCCAGTCAAGTGGTGCAGCCTCAGCCATTTCAGTAAGGGTTGCATCAAAAGCTGCAGCCTTAGGGTCCCCAAAAAAGACGCAGGCAAAGCTCTATGGATGAACTAGATCAGGATATCATCTGGACAGTAGAGCGGGGGTCTTGGATGTGAGTCTTTTGGACACAACCTACATCGATGGCCAGGGTCTCCAGTGGACGTTCTAAACACCCCCTTTTTAACTCACGCATCAGTGCTTACACACTGAATGTGCCTGGCTTGAAAAGACATCAAAGACAAGGAAAAGCATCAACCGGCGGAATCGGATTCAGTGAGAATTTGCTGCTGTCTGAGTGGGTATGCGATGGAACAGGAACAGGACTTATTCAATTGACACTACCGTTAGTATGGCCCACTCCAGATCCCGAATAGTTAAAAATAGAATGAGAAGAGGGAGAAAAACGCGAATTAGTATGTGAACAATCACAGCTTGCGCTGAAAAGTCGTTCTTGCGGTCGAGAAAAGGGTCAAAAGCGTTCATGCAAATATCAGTCATATTCATGATCAAGTGCATTGTGAGCCGTTGTACCCCTCCGTCGCCCGGTCCAGAATAGGCTCTTTATTCTAGGATGCATCTTTGGCTTTCATGAAACCAAGTGCTTTCTGGAAGGCAACAAGATCATTCCAGACGAGCCGATGGCCATTTGATCGGTTCAGGCGTTTCACCTAGAGAAACTTGGCGAATAAGTGGAACACGAGAAAGGGTAATGGCCTTATTTAATTGTCGGGCCACTCTCGCCAGGTCTCAATGCTACCAGAGGGTCTCTGGTAATTTTAGGGTGATTGCTTTCCAGGCAAAACCCAACACACACTCCACACTGCAGTTGCTTTTCCGCGGCCACGACTTCAGCCTAACTCATCCATGGCCAACCACCTGGGTAGTGGCCATTCATTTATCCGCAACCCAGGGACCCGCCCCGTAGCAAGACGCTCTGACCTGAAACCAGCCAGGAGGATCCAGACCCATGCGTATGACCAGTATTCCCAACAAATTCCCTGAGGGCAGGTGGAAGTCAGCCATCCCGGCGAATCTGCGCTACCGCAATCCCCTCTTCTGCCACGGCCACGGGTTCCTGCCTGGCATGTCGCGTGTCACAAACATGCTGTCCCATGGATAGCCTGAGGCAAGCAGTTGACCACTGGATCGTCTCACTCGCCATCTTCGTTCACTTCGTAAAAGCATTTAGTCGGGCTGTACACGTTTCGCTATTAATAAACTAGGGCCTTATGGTTTCTCGGGTCAGTTATTAACTCGTATTTCTGGTTTCCTCACAGGCCGCTCTTTCACTTTCGAAGCATGTCTTACTCTGCATTACTTGAAGGGGTGCAAAAATGATCCGTAATTGGCTCCCTCCTGATCCTTATTTGCATAAACGACCTTCCGTATAACATTCAGGGAATGATTTTTCTGAATGCAGACGATTTCACCACTTGGAGTGCCGAAACCACAGTAGTGCAATCGGCCAAGCGCTGGCCCATCGATTGGAGCCTTGTGGATTAATAACGGCTAGCGTGTAAGCAAATCGTTCGGGAATGCTCAGCAGCTGCTTACTGCGTACCGTAAAATCTTAGGTTTCTGGGTTAATAAGGAGCTATCTTTTTCGCACCATCGACGGTTAATCATCAAATCGGATTTTCGTGTCCTTAGCTTAGAAAGACGCAACAACCAATCCATCCCTGTCGACTTCCAGGTTCTGTAAGCTATCTATGTTTGATATTTAATTGAACGCAATAGAAGAATTGCAAATCCGGCGCTGACCGAAGATCGCTACATGCATGTGCATGTACAGAGAAAAACTACGAAGCAAGTTTTAGGCTTTCCCGATATTGTGTGCCATCAAAGTCTGAGCGATCTTGGCTTACATTCCATGGAAACTCGCAAACTAAGATGGCAAATATTTTTTGCGTTATACTTTGTTTTGCACTTTGGGCTTATAGGTTTTCACTCCTTCCAGTCTGGATACTCAGAAGGCGCTCTAAGGAAACATCGGCCCAGAAGGAACTAGCGGGAAAGCTTCATCATACATCAAACAGTCTCTCTTTGAAATAGTTTGGTACAAGACGTTATTGAAAAAGAGAATAAAGAAACTTACTATTTAAAGACGAAAGATGGCGATGAACTTCAAATTAAAGATGAATGGGTTTCTGTGTTTCTGATCTGCTTATGCTCCCCATTTGTTAACGTATATGTTCTGGATTTATAAACTAGATGTTCTTCTCTCTTTATATATCTTTACAAAATGGGTTGCGCACTGCCGTTTTGCACACAATGGAGCTCTGATGTGGCTAACATAGCCATAAGGTTGAGATCATTGCAAATATCCCCGTAGCGGAATCCGACCGCTTTAGCTGAATTTTTGAAAGGTAAAAGAGCAAAAGACAAGGCAGGATCCAGGGTAGATTAGGATCTACCTTTGGTTCGTATAATACAAACCGGATTTATGTTCGGCATCATTCATTCTATTGAGACAAACCTGCAATTTATCTGGGTTCCCACTCAGTAACAGAATCGCTCGCATATTCTTAGGCGAATTAATGGCCGGGAGAATATCAGTCACTAATCTCACACAGGAATAAAGTTGTCTCAACAACCTTGACAAAATCTGGTGAATGGGAGCAAATGAGACCAACACTATGTCCCGTGAAGAACTCGAAAAAAGGTGACCATGGGCAAAAAAGTGGCTTCGGCATTTCCACTGCAGTGACCGAGAGAGTATTGTACAGTTCAGGAATCCAGTACTGGGGGCAAATTATGAAAATACTTCACTCCGATGTATCAAACCTACAGAAGTTTGCTAATTGGGCCGCAGGTTGTGTATGGCGAACACTCGTCTACTATACCGTTCTCTGTCCTGCGTTCCTGCCGCGGAGTGGAAGAAGCTATGTGAAAGCCAACAGATGGTTTGACAAATTAGAATGGGAAAATGCACAGCGGAGTCGGGTAAAGTAGATGTCTCACGTCTTTGTGAATGGGGTCCGAAAGATCCGTCAACTAGATGGCTAGAGACACTGAAGGACAAGGCAGTGAACCGTGTAAAGTGGAGATCATGTTGTCATTTTCTATCGAACCAGAATGATTGGAAGAATGCGTTTGTGCAGTCAGACTGTGTTCCGTGTGTTGACTACAATAGATCTTATATTTCCCCATCTGTATAGGTTCACTTCCTGTTCCCTTTGAATATTCAATCTTTTTATTGGAAAATGTTTCCTTCCTCGATTTAGCTTCAGAATGTTACTTTTATGCATTGTCTCTTGGTTTTATCTGGAATTGCACGGTTTGACGGTGTTGACGATTGGACTTTCGTCGGGGGATGAGGTTTACATTAAGTTTGTTTGCTGACGCCAACATCTTTGGCATTTTGAATCTGTCCAAAAGTTTTTCGAAAGGAATATTTATGCCAGTGTCAACCGGGGAGTCGTCGTAGCATTTCTTTGTGTGATTTTTGTGTCTGACTCAAGTGCCGGCTGCCACAGTGACCTGATACCTCCGGGATACTTTTTGCGTTGAATGACTCCCTCCTTCCAGCCTGGATGGCCGGGTCTGAAATATCTGAAACCTCGGCTAGGCCTACTTTCAGCATGCCGCAATGATTTGGCCCAATGAGCACTAAAGCATTGTGGACGGTTTTCAACTTTCAGCTGGAGAGAATCCTCTGGGTGGGCTTGGTTTGGAGCTGTGTGCTAAACCAACTGGAATTTTCCCAGGTCTTCCTTCGTTTTGCCATCCTTTCGTGACTTGATCAACGGCCTTTTGAATGTATCAACGAGTCTGTCTTCCTGACTGTCTGGTTTGGGATGGTATGTAGGCGAGAATGTGTACTGCTTGGACTTCTGAACGCGGTTGCGAAAATTGTCATTCGGCAAGTTGTCGAGGCCTAATTCTTCTAGACAGTCAGCGCCGATCAGGTCGACATGGGCACTTGCCACATAGTACACCTTTGACATCAGTTTGTCGTTGCTTTTGACAGTACATTGGAGCTGTCCGACCAACGCCAAAACACCACTACAGGAACTTGTAGCCGTGGTTGACGTGGGTTGGATAGGCGGCTGACCAACTTCGTGCCAAGTTGAGCTGGATATACCCGATGTTTGACGCAGTGTCCAGTTGAGGGCGGGCTGGATGATTGTTTTTGCTAACTGTGACAAACTTTCTGCGGTCGGCAGCGTTTAGTCAACAGGCTGCAACAGGGCCGAATGAGTGAACGCTCCTAGCGGTCGTTAGCTGGCTTTGGCTTGCCTGGGTTGAAACGAGCCGGTGGTTGAAACCTCTTGGTCTGGTATAAACCTTCTTTGTGACCACCACAACGAAGTTGTTTGCGTTCACGGGTGGGAAACGGATAGAATTTTTAAAAATGTCAGGCTCCGCATTGCCTGCAAGACGAGGAGGTTTGGTCAGCTTGAACTGTCGGCATGCTTGTGACCTCCGAGCTAGCCTGGGTGGTTTCACAGCTTTAACAGAGTTCAAATTATTGTACGACCTTTCTTGTCATGCTTCAGGTTGATCAAGTGTTCGCTGTAATCCACGAGTTTTTCCAGCGTTGTGCCTGGTTACTGCTCGATTTTGGCTAACACGCGGGTGAGCAATTCTGCATGGTTTGGCTAGTGAAGCCCACGAATAAAAATCAAAGACCTAATTTAGTTTTCTGTTGGGGCATCCAGCTAGAACTTACTACATTCACGGTCAACCATTCCAACTTAAGTTATCAGGTCGTCAGCGTTGCGTGTAATGGGTTTCAGACATCTGTATCGAGTACTGAACAACAAAGACAGGATCACCAAAAATTTCCTTTAAAGTCTAAAAGTCTGATCAATGTGCGGTTTGATTATTCATGCAGCAAGGCGAAGTTACAGTGCCGCGTGTGTCCTGCAAGACCAAGTTTTGACAGAAGTAACCTAACTTTGGTTTTGTAATCTTTAACCGCTAGATCAACAGTGACCACGCCATCTCAGCGTTTGCACAAGGATTTAAATGTAATACCTGACTGCTGATAGTGTAGGAAGTCAGTGATTGAGCGAGGCAGGGCATCTGATACAATTTAAGGACTGGTAGCAGTTGTGGTCATATTTTCGATTCGTCGACTGAGAGAATCTACCAGCCTCAGTTGGGTCTGAACTGTTATTTCTCATCCCCATCAATTGTGGTTATCAGCCAGTTGCGGAGAGTTCGAAGGACTCCGACACCAGATTTGTTGTGTTGCCGAGTTTGGTTGATCTATGCACACGCTGAAGCACAAAACGCGAGCACTAACGTCACACGATAGCACAGGAGCATAGCCTGTGGTCCAGTAGAACACGAACACACTGAGGATTGGAGACAATAGTTCGGGATCAAGTCTTTTGAAAAATTAATAACAAAACTAAAATCTGCGGCACCAAAAACCCTAGAATGGTCACCGACCATAACACCTTTACAGCCGTTCGGTCGCGTATTAGATCTCAGCCGCCTTTTCTGGAGTAACCGCCTCATCGAGGTTTTTGGCCCTCAGTTGCTCTCCCTCTCTCAACCTGGCTTAACCCGCCTGTCAAGCCGTTTGGCCGGATGTGGTTGCTAATGCATGCTTCAGCCATAGGTAAGAGCTTTGTGTCTGATGAGGACCAACGAGGCAGAAGGTATCCGAAAGGGTATGGCAGGCTACCAACTCAGAAGTACCACTCCCATCAAGTTCCCCCATACACCCTTCCTGNTAATTTCGATCAGATTTGTTACCAGATACAACCAGGTGCTTCGTGATTGAAGCTGGGGATTTTGCTTCGGTTTGTGAGGTCACGAAGGATTGCGGCATCAATTTCGACATGTTATCTGAAACTTGTTGAACCCAGCAGCAATCTGGTTCTCCAGTTTATGTATCACCAAAACTGCAAGTGAACTGACAGACAGCGTGTGAGACATTAAGATCGGCTAGGCAGTTTGAGTGATTTTGAATGCCTGCAATTTTGATTATTTATAATAGACGTCACTGTACTGCTGCGGTGTCTAATGGCCGAATTTGTTCCTTTCAGCCTTGCAGTATATCTTTAAGTCTGCACATTTTGATCACTGGTTTTTGCAAGCTCTACTGATGTCTGCGGCGGATGAGTCAGTTGCATTTTTCCGGTCTCTTTCGTCATATCAAAAACGAATGGAAACGTTTCAGAATTGGCCTTATAGAGGTCGAAACAAATGCACTCCGGAGAGACTTGCTCAGTCCGGATTTTTTCATCCACCAAATACTGGTTCTGACGTTGCACAGTGTTTCGTTTGCTTCAAAGAACTAGAAGGATGGGAACCCGATGTGAGTTCTTGATAGGTAGAACTTACTGCCGACACATTTTGCCACTAACTGTGACTTCGTTAGTAAAAGCGTGGTTAAAGTATGGAGTTGTCTTAGAATCAATAATGAATGAGAAAAACTGCATGGCGGGGAATACGGGAGCTTAGTTGATGCCAGTGATCATTTGATTTACTTTATAGGGCCTTCAGTACGGATTGCCATAAAACGCGCAAGGTGCTAGCCATCAGCCCCGGAAGTAATTTATTTTTATTATATTGGTGGTAGACAGCGAGTCGCTGTAACCCGGATCATAATCACGCTTGACCTATTGGGGCCTTATGTGGTTCCATACTACTCCAAGTTTCAGGATCAAGGTCTTCGATCTTCTCCCGCATTTGGTGTGGCCTGGTGGCTAAGGGGCATGCTGCTCCCGCATCGCTGATATGTGATGCTTGTTTTAAATATACACTCAGTGCATGAAGGTAAAAAGGACTGCTCCATTGCTTCCAGGACCCAACGCACTACGAAGAGGGGCGGCAGGTCGTCGACGAAATCACCTCCGTAGTTCATTTTCCGGATGTAAATCCCACCGGAATCAGTATGTGTCTAGAATATACTAGAGCTTTTGGTATTCTTGTTTTCCACGTAGGTTTTATCTGTTTAGTCACACACTAAACAGAATTACGGGCTTTATCTTACTATTATCTTACTATTATTATCTATTACTCACAGGATGATCCAAGAAAGGAACACGAGCAGCACTCTCCAAATTGTCCGTTTCTGAAAAGCAAACCGTATGAAGAGATGACCGCTTCCGAAGGTCTCGAGATGGACCTTATTCGACACTCGAATTTGCTTCAAACCCTGCGTAACCGTACTTTGCAGGAGATTCAGTCCGAGGTAGATCGGCAGTTGCAGATCATCAGTGATAAACTATCAAAGTATTTTCGCGGCCGTGGGCGCGTTCGAGCTACACGAGCTGCTACAGTACCCAGCACACGTTCAGATGACCCGTCTGAAATATCGATACGTAGCACCAGGTCTACAAGAAATACACGATCTAAACGCTAATCTAGTTTCCCTACCTTCTGTTCTCTTCATGTTTACTATCATTGTGAGATGTATAAACTGTGTATTTTGTAAAAGAATTCCCGTCACATTCTCATCCACTTCCATAGTAATATGCTGTCGTAATTCTTTTTTTCCGATCAATTTTGGTCCTATGTGTGTAGCGATTGTCCTCATTGCACACTCACGTTATCTGACGAACGGTTACCGGTATATCCTGGAGTGGCTGTCTGGCCGTGAAAAGGCTGTCACAAGTTTTGCACGGACCATGGTCTAGAAAAACAAGTGTGTATATCTGAAGCCACCGAGTGGGAAAACTTCAACTGATCTGAAGAGTGAGTGTGAATCTGTATGTACGCTTAAGTTGGAGCTGTTTGTTCTAAGGAAATCCGGTTAACGGAACAAGTTAGTTGGGACGCATGCATTGGATGTTAGCGCGAGTCAAAGGGGCACATCGATGGTTCATTTGCTGTCCCAGCCGATTGAGCCGACAGCGGCGAGTGCCTCATTTGTTTTCTTTTCCCATCGTAGACTGTTTCCGTGGAACCAACTTTCGTTATAAAAAGCTACATTGATTCATTTGGTGTCGTTCTTCATCTTCACAGCGTTGAACTTAGATTGCTCGCCTTGTCACTGGTCACCAGTAATGTGGATCAGTCGACTATCGATCATTCTCATCTACACTTTTGGACCAGGATGTGGCCTTTGTTTGGGCCTAATCTAGTCACATCAACAAGAAAACCACCCGTCCTAAACGGTTTCTTTTAGGTGATAACCGCCGACTCTAGTTCCACCTAGGGCTTTATACGTGGTTGTCGCCGCACGTAAATGCACAAGAGTCGAACGAACATTGGGAGCAGATTAACAGTGATTTGCACGCAGCGA
>LUCM01005865.1:0-43139 GCA_008360955.1 Fasciolopsis buskii
AAAATCATCAACAACGACCACAAAGTCCGTTCAACACATACCTTGGAGTAACTGGGATAAATTCCGGTTGAGCTAGACCTCAGCCTCAGGAAAGCTACAGATGCGTAGAACAACGGTGCCTCAGTCGACTGGTATTACCACATGCAGAAAAGTTTAACCAAACTGGGCGCGAACAACTTTCGACTTGGGTCCATTTTAACAGTACACGCCCGGCTAACACTCAAAACGAAGCCAACCTTAGCATGACCCGTAAGCACATGAACCAAATCACCTGACACACGAAGAGTGAGAAAATAGAATGAGTCAATACCTAGACTACGAAGAGTGGTATCTTGCAAATGCGATTCGAAGTTACAGCATACACCAATTTGAACATCCACAGGAGCTCTATGTGGGTTTAAGTAATGGGATTAAAATATTTTCTGCTCTTCTACCGACGTTGCCATCAGACAGAACTACCGGGCAGCAATTCTTCTTGATGTCTTGCGAAGTCCCAAATATCGGAAGAACGAAAGCAAATAAGATTAGCTTAGTAAGGGCATTTAATGTATTTAGGCAAAAGGTTCGTAGAAGGGAATTCCATTCGGTAACCAAAAACAAAGACTTTGACTCAAATCTCACATACCGGACAATGGGGCGTCAACCCAACACGAGAACTCTGGGCAGAATTCTACTAATCACTACCTACCCGCTAGAAGTAATGGGCGGCGCCGTGCTGATGATCCTGCGTGACGACCAATCCAGTATGAAATTTACTGCGCTTGCATTAGTCATATAGGTTTTGGGATGAGCAATGCCAGGGAGCCCAGCCATTAAGCATAATAATGATTCGGATTCTCAGCTAAACCACTTGGTTTTAACAAAATCCTGTTCGCAAGGCATCGGAGGGACAGCTTAAAAGACAACATAAAAATTCCATGAGCTGGATATTCGCAAGCAATGGACTTAAATACTTCAACCAGCAACGGTACACATGTATTAGTGGTGCTTCCAAGTTATGTGGTTTGGGTATGGCGTGGGCATACATTGGATGGATTAAAATGCCTCCGGTTAACAATAAATTCGAAATGTGTGATACGCTTTGGGAACCCAAAACATCATTTCACCGCCAAGCGTACCTTTTAAAGAACTGTAAGATTATTTTACACCTAGTTCTTGTTCTTGAATCTGTGATTATTTGATATATCCCAGGTACCTCAAATCTATTACCAAAACACAAAAGCTCATCATTATCATCATCATCGTTCAGCGTTAAAAGCAGTCAAGGTACAACCTCAACTGACCGCTGCCGTTTCCTCAGAGTTACACGTTTAATAAAAAAAAGAGTGAATGTCAAAGCGGAAAAGTGGAGTGGACCCTACACAGGTAGAGGGAGGAGAAGAAATGCTTGCTGCAGCCAACACACGAAACACCATTTTTCTAACTGTAGCAAAACACACGTGTTTTCAATCATTCTGATTCGATAGAAAAGACAGCACGATCGCCACTGTTCACTGGTTACTGCCATATCCCTACCAGTGTCTCCAACCAAAGCATAGTCGAATCCGAGTCTTTCGACCCCAGACTCACGAAGGCGTGAGACAACCTACTGGTTATCCTAACTTCGCTTGTATATTTTCCTCATCCCACGTGCCACGTCATCTGTTGGCCTCCACAATGGCTCTTCCATTCCTAGGAGGAACACAAAACATGGGCCACGAAATAGGTAGAACGAGTGTTCGTCATACGCAGTAACGTGAACCAACCAGTGTGTCTATATAAGTTTTCATACGCTGAAACAAGCTATTCTCAGAAGTGGGCGACCAAATCCAGATTCCTAACCCGTCACTCCATCCAATCCAGCATTACTACGTAAACATCGGTGGTCGAAAACACTACAACCGACGAACATCGCCCACCGCATACTCCACGTCTCGCAACCGTACAACAGAACTGAACGCATGGCAGAAACAGCACAGACAACGTACTTCAAGCTTCAGTGAAATATAAGGCCGACGCCACAAGTGCTTCTGTCCAGCGTAAGCTGCCCGAGCCTTGGATATACGCATACTTACCTTCAATCCGCGAGCTACCATGTTAGACACGCAGCTACCAAAAGGTAGGTGAAACGGTCCCACGGTCGTTATTTGTCTCTCCATCCAGTAATCAAGTTCGGCGCTGCTGTCCCGCCAGTCCCGAACAGTATTTTGCAACTTTGAAAGGTGCAAAAGCACATGCCGACTTGGAGCAAGATCCCGCAGACCGAAACAGGCATCACGACGTCGTCTGCGGTTAAATCTAGGTCACATACGCTTTCCTCCATTTCCCAGTTCGACCCTACGTCCGCGGAGACCTCCTAAAGCATCTTCCATCACCTCGTCCATGGACGAGGTTGAACAAGAATGGGGATGAAATACCCTTGTCGAATGCCACGTAGTCGATTTTCCGAATGAACGTGACAAGTTCACGACCGTATACCCTCACGCGCCAATAGGTATGCGAGTACGAATGCTCGCAAACAGGTTCACAAACTCGTTGGCAATAGACCCTTTCCAGTGGATGAGCACTGATAGTGCCCGGTCGATGCCACGAAATCGACAAGCCCCTTCAAGTCGAAGAAGACTACGATCGTAGGGCGCCGGTGGCGTGGTGGCGCGTTCGCAGTATCTGTCGAAGAGTGAATATTGGTCATGCAACCTCGCCTGTTTTGTTCGCGGATATTGACTCCTCGAATTCGGTGTCAAAACGGCGCAGCATTATCGGAAAAAAAAAGCCCCTTTAAATACCTTTGGCGAGCTATCAGAATTAAACTATATCCCACGATGATTGCCTGCAGTCACTCCGTGCACCCTTCTGAAGATGGTACATCAGTGACTCACCGCCGGCGTATAGCGGATACGCTCTCGTTCCAAATATCACGAAGCAAATGAGGTAAGTGATTTCATCAAGCACCTTCCAATCAAATTTGAAAAAGAACTGGGGTGAAGTTCGTCGGGAACTCGGCCCAGCCCCCCTTCCGCCTCTTCAGAAGTCCGAATATTCGACTCACTCCAATTCCGTTGGGGATCAAGTGATACCTCCCAAGAATTCACAAGCTTCCAGAACGTCCGTACTAGATATTCGATTACGTATGGCCAGCTAAACTGATCGTTGAAATGCTCTGCCCAACGGTCCCAAGTCTTTTCTGTCTACCAATGTAGAGCTCCTCCAGTCCTATCGCACACGACTTCACTAACCCGAAAGTTCACCGGTGTCGCCCAGGCTGTCGCGTATAAGATAAACAGTCTCTGACTGTTACCTGAAAGCGGACGCCCAACTTCCATCTCTTCCGCCAACTTAACCACCCAAGCCTTCCGGTCATAATTCTAAAAAGGCTTTTGATCAACTGACGCGAACCCGACGAATCTTATCATTTCCTGCAGTTAGGCAGCTCGCGTTTTTGCTCCATTAGAAGTAGCGACGCTTGAGAGATCCAGTGTTTTTGATGAACACAAGATTTGGGACCGCAGGCGATAATTTGCTGCCAAAATGCATAGCCTGCTTAAAGTTTTGAATCCCACTGATCGTCTAACATCTGCCACTGGTCGCAGTTCTTAGTTCCCGGACAGTTTTTCTGTTCGTAGGCTGTTGCGAACAGTCCGAATTCAGACAAAACGTTCAACAGCCAATCGGGTTTGCGTCCTGCGTTCCGATGGCCATTTCAGCTGCAGCAAAAAATCGCAATTAAAAACTAACGCAAATGGTCCGATTTCGACGTACGTGGTCCAGTATGACTACAGTTCGGACAGAAACTCGCGCAACGGTAGCTAACCTGCGAATAAGTGGTCAATATGATCAGAGTACCTGTCGAGTTAGAACGCCAGTCCCGCAGTGTGACGCGAAACTGTGTCGGAAATTCGTACGTAGATAGGAATAGAATGATTATCTGCACAGAATGAGAAGCCTTTATCGTTGTCTGTTCGCTGTGCAGGCAAGCCGCATCGCTCCACCTAAACAGAAACTCTCCGAAGCACAAGTTTCCAACTTGTGCATTAAAGTCACCTGCTACCACTTAACAATGTAGATGCGTTTGCTCCTTGCCGAACAAGAGTGACGAGAATCAAATCGTAAAACTCGTAATTTCTCCATATTCAGCTGCTGCAGTCTGTGGAGCGTTATGCCGAGATAACAAACAAACTACGCTTAACACTACTACCATTTCGGACGCCGACTGATCCCTGGCAATCTCTCATGGCACCAAAGCGACTGTTGACTGGAAATCCAGTCTAACAGGGCTGATCATCCTTCTCACTCCAAGACCTATTCCTACACCGATCGTGACCGACAGCTTGGGCTGCCCTTCGTCTCCTAAGTGGCGAAGAAAATATCTTGACAAGACGTTTGCCGCAGTCAGTTGAAATACCTCTACTCGAATCCTGAATTCGGTGTTTCACTGCACGCAGCAAGACATCAATTCGAAAGTGAGTCCACTGTCAGAGCCAAACACGCCTGTTTGGCCAGCCTGCACTAAAGTGCGCAAAATTGAAAGAACCCACAGATTCAGAGGCTGACGAGGCTTGAGAAAATGTGAAGCTAACAGACTGAAAAACCACTACTACACTACTTGACAATAAACCGTTGCGAGTATTCGGCGTGTTATCAATGGAGATATACTATGGTAAGGCCAATGAAGGGGAAACAGATTGGGTTGGAGACAGAAGAACAGGTTGAATGGAAAAGAGACGGAAACTGCTAGAGTAAGCATACTTATCACGACCCAACCAACGTGCGCTGATGCAATGGATAGCGCGGTCCTGAATTACTGCGCGACTTTGATCTCTGATGCCAGTATGGAAATTATTTGTAGGCGTGTAACTCGATTGGGGAATAATGGACGGGTACTGCCTAGGGAGTCCACCGCTAAAGCAGAAGAAACGATGTAAATGAGGTTCTCAACCAAAGCCTTTGGTTCTTGACAAGACCTGGTAGCAAGGCAGCGGGGCATGGCTGAGTGAGCGCCCATCTACTGTGGATCAATTAATCTTCCAACTCGCTTTTACGACTGAGCTGCTAACTCAGTATTCAACCCCCCAACTTGGAAGGCAGTACCAGGAGACTACTTCGTCAAGGCCTCTAACGCATTGATCTCCAGGCACTGAATTGGATCTATCGGTTTGAAGATAAGCCGATCCTGTATAGCTCGTGATCGTGACGCACGCAAAGCCGTCCACAACCACGTCAAGGCGTAGTCTCGTTGTGACCGGCAAAGCTCATATCGAAAGAAAACATCACTTTTAAGTATTTTGTGAAGCATTGTTTTCCTGCATTCGTTTAGGGAGAAATTAAAAGCAAACACGTTTTATCAAAGCCTTGGAATTTACAGTTCAAACGTCTCATCACAAATTGAGACATCGTGGTCAGTGCGTTCTCAACTCCCACGTCCACCTGTATGGGTGCGAGCACGTGATGAATAATGATATGGACACATTCACCTTTTGGAAGTCATCGATCAACCTGCTTGAGACTCAGAATGATGCACGCAAACAAAGCACAGCTTCAGTGACATTCAGACTGCCCAACCATTAACCTTGCACCACAGTTTCCTGCTTCTGGTTTGTACCTCACAGCACCAATAGTCCAAGTGCACCTAAACGAGCCAATTCAGTGGTTAACATTTTCATACCATTTTCCCAAGCCATCGATTAGCCAACTCGATATATCCTCCATCTACTACCTGCCTCGGAGAACAGCGCAGTCATTTTGCGGTCATGTGCAAAATATATCCTTACCATCAGCACAGTACAGTGCACACGCGACGAGAAACAACTGCGTACCTTTTAGCTTAATGATCCTGACGACTACGTGGACTGCAACCGTACATGATAAAACGTATTGGTGATTGGATTCGTGTGCGAATAAAAACACCCTCGGCCAGGTCACTACTCCCGTTTAGGTAATTAGGTATGATCAAGCTCGCTGGCGAAGCATAGATTCTGACGAATAGTCGATGTTTTGCAGATGGAGAGTAGAACAGCCAACACACAAGCAATGAGCTCCGCAAAATTTTGTCTCCTTCTTCCTCATTTTCTCATCGATTGCTTTCCTCCTTGGTCGTGGTTGGAATGGCACGTGACTGGAACACAAAGTTATGCTAAATAATAATAACAATAATAACAATGAAGTCACCAACATTCAAAATTAACTTTTGGTCTAATTAACAAATGCTACCTTTGGGAATGAACGACCGTTTTAGAGGCATCGTAACTCCACCGTTTCAGATTGCAATGATGATTGTGGCGTGGCTGATTAGCTGTTTGCTACCCGGCAGAACATTTCAAAACATACCCTATTGTACAACGGTTTTCTTCAGAGGAGTGGATTACTCGTAATCTGTACAATCAATATATTCGGGATTCATAAGAGTACCAATAAAATAAAGCGAAAATACGTGTTCACACTTTAGTCTAATTCCTCCTTACAGAAAGTTGGCTATTATTGGTGAAACTCTCGAAGAGAATGGTAACTCACCTGTTCACCGAAAGAGGATTGGGAATGCCATCTAGCAGAGAATCGGTTTTTTGTTATTTGGTTGACTTGCTGCATGATCTGATGCACTATGAACAATTATGAAACAGATAACGCAGAGAAACGTCACAACAACGACCGTCACACTCTGCACTCAATATAGTTTCAATTAGTTTTTTATTGACAAATATTTCTTCTCACCATCAATCAGCTCCAAGCAGCCGACAGGTACACGTAGGGCAGGAATATCAACTAGGTTTTCTGTGTTTTTGGTAGCTTCCGGAATATCTAAACTTGAACAGCACCCTCGAAACAACATTTACATCTGGGGTACAAAGCCGCAACTCATAAAACACAGGTCAGCTCATAGCGTTGTGAGTTTTAATTTACCACATTTTGGAACGCCATCAAAATGGTTTAATATTCACAGAAGTTGAAATGTAATCAGGAAATTTTTCGTTATTATCAACAATACCACCATTATTGTGGTACGCTCATACCAAAGAATAGGAAATCCAAATTCACAGATTCTTGGATCCACACGCTAACAGACAATACTACCTAAGTTTCATCTCTCTTCTTTGTCTCTTCTCCAATGTGAGAGTGCCTGGTGTGTGTCTCGGTTTTTTCAATGGCTTTGAATGCAACACAGATTGAGCATCATTCGGTTAATTTTGACTTGAAATACAAGTTCCTCGAGAAATGACCAAAATTCCCCTTACCCAAATCCATTACCTGGTGTGAAATTGTAAGTATCTGAGCAGCAAGTTTCCACAAAGCAACTGAAATTCCGTCACGCAGGTCTGAATCTCAATTAGAAGTGATAACATTTTTTCATACTTATACCCAAAAGATAAAGATTTCCACAACTTCATTAGTCTGACAAACGCATTCCGAAGTTCCGTTTGACGTTACTGAATCGATAGAATAGTAACTTCACAAAATGCCGTTCGACCACGACTTCGGTAAATGACTGTGGAACAAAATAACCAAAATCTATTCAAAAGAAACTGAATGGTCCGTTTCCTGCTGCTAGAGACTGACGAAGTGCCTTTTGTGTGCGCTGCCTACATGTTTTACCAACTTTGTCAAACTACTCACAAATAATCAAGTAGTAAACGTCATTACTCAACTTTACATTTGAAGCAAGTTATAAACCAGCCTCCCATTCGAGAGATACCGTTTTTTTCGCACTGCAGATAGGCTTTAAATTCCAGTTAGACTTAGTGTCTGCTTCAAATAGGCAATGATTTCTCCATCAGAAAAAAGTCGTCAAAAACGGTAAAATTAAACTGATCAGCAAATTTAAAACGCTTGGACTGCCTGTAGAATACGGTTAGTAAACAGCATCACAGTGCGCGGAATCATTTCACCCGAGTCGACTATGGATTTCGAATTATTCTAATTGGGAAGTGAGTTTTATACTGACATTTAAACTGGTACTGTGTGGAATTCGATAGCAAGACGGAATTAGAAGACTGACCTGCTACACGTCTTTTAATAACTGGCAGGGTTACAATCTTTGGTTATCACAGTTTTCTCTTGTGAAAATCTGCGTCCATTATGAGCTCCGTTCGCTGTTGTACTGGTTCGGAATTATTGCTAATCAAAAGCCCGACAGGTTTTCATCCTCCATTAGACTCACGCATGGATAAACATCAGAGATCTTTTAGTTCATCCAGGAAAGGCACTCGAACTGGCTGGAATACAGCTCTCAAATGCCTTCATCCGACTAAGATATCTATTCCGGCATTTTTGAGTACCGACATCAGTTTCTTGCTGAAGAATATTCCGGATCCATCTCCCATATTCCAATCACCGACTCATTTATAAGAATCATAGGTAGCCTCGGTTGTTGCGGACTCACTCGCGTTCACTGATAACTTCAAACTATACAGGCAAGGCAGTTTCCAACAAGAAGACCGGAAGTGGTGGAGCACAACATACACACTCCTCTCGGTTTGTCACGCCGGATGCTATTTATAGACAGTCTCGAAACGGAACTGACTACCAGGTAACTCAGCGTAATCTTAGGTTTTCTCACGGCAATAGTACAATTAAATCGAACCTATATGAGTGGGTAATGGGTTTTGGTTCAGTTTATGCATTACTCTGGTCAGCGACTAAGAATTATGCAGCGGCATCGCATCGACTATGCCAGTCGGAAATGTGCGCGAAAATACTAGCAGTTCAATTCCGATTATTAAATACACTATGTGTTTGCTCGAGGTGGTTTTTCGCACTCAAGTTAGTGAGATTTGGAGGTAACGGCCATTGGGTAGAATCGACTAGAGATTTGCGGCCAAAACAAAGCAAACATGCCATCCCTTTTTCCACTTCAAAACACTACACATAAACTCTTTTAGCCTACAACAAAATATTTCAACTATTGTGATTCTTTTTCAGCGTTCACTGTTCCATTCATTGAAGATAATCACAATCACGGATGGTTTCAATCATCCATCGACTCTATCTCTGACTGCATTTCCACCCGATGGATCTCTGGGTTTCTCCAAACAGAGGAAACTACGTTTCAGTTAGTTACTACCGCACACCCTGAATTACTTTTCCCGAACTTACAAGTGTTCATCTCAACAAGTGATGATTATCTTCTTCGATTAAGGTCTGAGATATACTCTCGGTCTCTTTTCCATTCGTTCAGGCAAACAAACCGTATCTAGATTGGCATCCTAAGTTTTTCAAACGATATATTCATTCCAATTCAAAGAAACCTTTCAGACGCATCTTCTTGTTTGTTCTCTGTAACCTTGCTAAATAACAATATCAGTCATTTAATAAAGGCGCTTGATATTTGCTGTCCCATACAAACCCTTTTCGACTTTAATGGTCTTATTTATTCGCCACTACTGAAAGCCCTGGAAAGACGAAGAGTCTCCACTCGGATAAGGGCTGAAATCACGACTTTCGCTAAATAACTCGGAGTCTGTGGCCGAGTATCCAACGATTTTGTAGGAAGAAAAAGAGACCTGTGAAATGCACCACGGATGCCGATTGCACTGATCCAGCCTTCGTCATCCGTTCAACTATACCCCAGTCACACTTGTACAGGACGATTACATGTCAGTTAAACCATTTTCAGAGGAGAATTGTTTAAGCTTCATCTCACTAATGAAAATGCCTCAGTTGTAGGCCTCGAGAGTCTATCTTTGCTTCTTCCAAGGCATAGTGCTGTGACTCTGACTGAAGCATTCACCCATCTAATTAACATGGCATTTAATTTGTTTTCTATTTCCGACTGGCAGAAGCACATCACTGCTTTCCCAAACCCAAAATTCGGTCATTCAGCTGTTTCTGGAGCGCTTCAACCCCATTACCTTAACGTCTTCCAGCCTGACAGAGCGTGATGTTTGTAAGGGCTTATGTCCTTCAGTAAATTCTCCTGACCATCCTTATGAGTCTACCGGGTTCACTTTAGTTGCTGTCGCCCCATAGCTGTATGTTCTTACAAGCAGCAATGAAATATATACGCTGTTTTTTTTAAATTCTCCGCCTACATTTTATTCTGACCCAAGATGTTTTCCAAATCAGCAATGTGAAACATCCGGTTCTCCCACGTTCTTATTCGGACTGCAGTCTGACTAATTTACCGAACGAGCCCACTGCATCCGACCGGGTAGTAAAACGTCCAAACCAGTGGTTAATAACTCACTTGTGCTTCAGAGTGTAGTTCTTCCCCTATGTGCATTTTTTACGCATATCAGTGAATTACCACCCAGTTCACCCTGTCACACGGTTGAGTATGCTAACGATGTTCACCCTTACTCAAGCCATTTCTAGCAACGATGACTTTCAAACTATTTCCAACAACTAGTCTTCTGTTTACGAGTTTTCTTTACAAGGCAGTTTAGAATTTTACACGTTTAAGTGTTCCCAACGTCCATTCTCTCTCTCTCTCGATCAGTCTGTTCATCCGAATCGTCGTTCCTCAAATCAGAAACAATTGATTCCATGAGATGTCAAAGGGTAATTGTTCATAAAACTCGACAGTGCTATTATTTCAAATCAGAAGGACTCGACGATTCAAGGTAATACTAAGGACCATCTGCTGCCTTGTAAACCAATATTTTTTCAGTCCTTCTTCACTGCTCTCCCGTTATTTTTCTAGGTTGACGCAAAAACGACTTCAAAATTCTCAGCCGGAGACAGTTGATTACTACCCGTTTGTCTTTCATACGACTAAACAAATTAACCACTAACTGTGTGAGTGACACCGATTCCCATGTGAAACACTGCATTTTATCATCCTTTTTTGCAGTGTGATGAGTATAAACCGTTTTTTCTTCTTTATTGTTTCCAACTGAAGTATGGACATTCGTGCATGCAAATGTTGTTATAATGCAACATAGTAGTGCTTGCAATTTTCAAAAAAATTGTGGCATACACATTCTAGGTGATTTGGAAACTTGATGAAGCTAGAACCACACTCACATTGTTCTTCCACCAAGTTATACATCTTCTCGTCATGCTTCTGTTTATCTTGAATAAATTCTGCAAGTTTCTGGTTCTCTTTCAGCAGTCGTTCTGTACCTCTTGAAAGGAAAAGTTAAAAACCATTAGAAAGTGAACATTTTACAAATTATGCCAGAAGAGTTGATCTCTATGAATCACTTGTGGCGGCATCTGGTCTATAAAGAAATCTCAGTACCACATAGATTTATATACAAACATATGGTTATGAATCTATAGTCTTTCGTACGAAATCCTGTACCCGAAATGAGGGACGAAAAAGAAACAACGTGTATAGGTTACCACACACGTTACCAAACCACGTCATCGATTACCTGTCGAGATGCATGTTTCCCAAATGGGCTGGACGTAACCTGACTGCTCAAACCGAATTAGAGAAACGGTCTGGGGTATCCTAACCCAAGACTTCGACCGAACGGTCTAGCCCCTAAGTCACTGGAACTGTCTGAGGGTAACATAACCCACTGGGGGACGGTGAATGATAGAGAATTTCATACGCCCTAGGGTGAAGCTAAACATCCTGGGTGTCCAGTACAACCCTCACTGCAAACGTCAATGGGCATACAGTCATATGCACTACACACCGTCCATGATTGATTTTAAATCCAGATTTAGCCATCTCAACTGAAGTGACTACAAAAGAACAGTCAACCCGTTGGAGATCACCGGAATTCCTCTTTGTCCTCGCGCCTTAGCGGTGATACCTACGCTGCGAGAAGGCAGCGTGCAAGACTTCCTCAGCAGATGCCACTTGAGACGCGCCGTCATTGGAAGCATTTCGAGAGGTGCTCAGGACGAGGGGCGGACTCGGAGCCTACGACATCCACCTTTGACTACGTTGAAGGACAAGTGGCCAATTCAATCAGACAACCATTACAATTAGTATACAACTGGGCCGGAGTTTGTTCCTGTAATACGTAGCCAATTCGCTTAATCCTTTCTAGCTTTTGCATTAAAGCTGTGATTGAACAGACACGCGCACGAGCGGGTGAACTTTTCCGGGAGATAGCAATAAGCGTCCTTATTGGCTGCTTACTTGATATCCATTTGTGCAGTCTTCACTTCAGATTTAGAAAGAGGATTGTTCATTTTCACTTTAAGCTCATTTGGGATTTCACAGGTGTGTCTGGATGTCACTCGTTAACGAATTCACAGAAAAAAGTACAACTTAAATTCGTCGTATATTTTTGACTGTTGACCAAGGTTTACTTAAATAAAATAGATATCAAAAAGTGATTTTTGTACGTGTTACATACGCATGATTCTGGGTTATCATTACAACAGTCACTAATGTCGAAATGAATCGAGTTTTGTTGATCACAGCTGTGGTGAAAAATTCGTCCTTTTTACGTTCACTTTTGGATGCAACGGTGTCTAAATCTCAGCGTACTATTATTGGCTAAAAATGCCAGAGACGAAAATACGTGTTGATATTTCATTGGGTAAAAAGACCACTTGGGTACTAAACAATATGCTCAGTTATACTATTCGTTTCCAATGGAAAGTGGCCGAACAGGCTTGTTCAATGACTCATGATTGCAACGACGACTTGTACGAACCTAGATTTTTCGTTCATGTAATTTGTGTTCGAAAGTCTTGTCCAAATCAGTTCGGCCGTGGAGCATCTGGCAGAAGGCGACCAGTTCGACGCCGACTCGAGACATCAATCTCTGGATGTGTAACAAGTAGCGTTTTTTTATTTAGTCTAACATCTGGTTAATTCCATCTTCTCAAGGACACTTCAGAACGCATTCAGATTTACCAATATCGGTTGAGTGTTAGTTAGACGGAAATCAGGACCAGTATCTAAGATCTGAAAAGTACTCTGTCTTTGTGTATGTGTGGCTTTGTCCCTCTGACCTTTGGGAAATGCAAGAACAATAAACAAATTAGATGGAGAAAAATTTAACGAATTTTAGTTTTCGGGCCTGCTTCATGCTGACGAATCAATCGTCGTTATCCTATCGGAAGTAACGATCACAGAAGTTGGGTGAATCAATACACATGGTACGGACTGTTAACTCACAGTGAGCCCAAATCAATGCTAGACTTGCGCATAGAGTTCTTCAATCCGTCACTTGTGGCTTCTCGATGCAACTGGAACCTGATTCTAGCCAATTGTTCAACCAAACATTTCTTCTCGTTCGTGATATTCTCCAACTTATCACGAAGTGCCGTCATCGTGTGCTAGAAGGAAGCAAGAAGAAAAGAGAGAGAGAAAACACTCTCCAATCGTAGCACAGTATGTATCGGGCAAATGCAACCCTGGACCAAAATATCCAATGGAATATTTTACAAGGACTATTCGAAGACAATGTAAATTGCCCGGGTGGATTTATGACATACGATCGAGTAGTCTTCCTAGGACAGAATCTTCAGCTCACCTCGTATTCATTCAAAAGAATTGCTTGTTCGCCTAATTGTTTTTCATTTCTTTCCAGCAGCATACACGTTTCTTCCGGGTTTTTCACCCACCTCGGTAGGGATGCAAGTTCCACAAAATCACCATTCGAACTTGGTGGTACGCCTGCTTCGGCAAAATACAGGCGACGATTCAATTTCAACACAAGAAGTCGTAGATTTTCAATTTCTTTTTGATGTGCACAACATTGTTCACGGGATTCAGAGAACCCTGAGCAGGAGAAGAGATGAAATATGATTTGAAACAAAATTTCTTGTGTTTCTTCTCGATCGCGAAAACAAGTGAAATTCAGCGAAATTAGCAAACCTTTGCGAATCGCTGAGCGAATCATGTTTGAACAACCGATTTTGCACATTTCAGTAAGTCCGTGACGCTCTAAACCGCTCAAACCTTCTTCTTGCTAGTCGAGTTCTTCTACAACAGAATCAAAAGTTGCTTACAATTCAGTCAACGTTTTTTATTCTTATTTCTCATCGTTTACTTTAATTTAATAGGAGGGAGGCTGTGCACAACTGAGAACTCAAAGTTTGAAGAATTCAAACACGTGACACTCAGCTTGAAATGTCACGATGGTGACCGCTTGATCACCGCCGGTCTGTTGTGGCAAACTTGGGTAAGATATAAATTTCAGTTTCGTTATGCGCCCTAAGTCAGTCCCGTTTGACAGCTGTTTAAACTTCCGGTCGTCTCATCCCTAAGGTCATAAGGCTATTCTAAACACGCATGTGAAGAGAGTGAATAAGGTCAATAGTAGTGGAACTGAAACATTTCAACATTAACAACGACAACTACATGAGCTTAACTCGGCAATTCCGATTTGCGTGAACGAGGGATGTGGATTTAGCAGTAACGTGCACAACTTCAGTTAGAAACTTCTGGTTCAAACCCCGGGTGCGATAAAGGACACGCGACTGGTGAGTTCTGGTTAGAGTCTAGTGCTCTTCGAATATAAATTCGACTGAATGAACTGAGGTGTGCGCAAGAAAGGTGTATTTTAAAAGGCATGCAGTCAGGTACGCATCAGAGGAGTTTGGATCCTACGAAAATACATGCGTATCAAAAACGGCGCTATTATTGGTAGTAATATTGCGGCGATGACTCCGTCACTACGGTTAATCTCTATCAAGGCCGTTTTCGTTCAGTAGCACATTAAATGAATCAGCATTTTTTCGAGCAGTGTTTGGTCCGAAAAACTTGTCTTTCGCTTGGAATGCATAATCTGGCAGCTGTTTGAAGAAGGATAGTAATACAGTAGTAGGGGTAAGCATGCGGCGTACACTGAACTGAAGCATATGTGGCACCGAGTTGACATTTAATTGAAACTGAAAAGTCTTATGTGCTGTCCCGCAGTGCATTTAGTTCTATTACGTGGTCATAAGACATGAAGCTTAGATGATGAAGACGTCCGTCAACTGGAGCTTTTTGACGACTGATGTCTGCGTGGTATTATCAGTTTTGCGGTGAGTAACCACGTGAGTAACGTGCAAGTTAGGAATCGAATACTGGATACCTGTTCAGAGAATATTCTAACACAGCTTATCACACTAAATAGAGTTCGCTAGTTGGATCACGTGTTGCTTATGGCAAGTACAGATCTACCATACCGCACCTTATGTTCCGTTTTTCCCACGGAGTGGAAAAAGCTAAGTGGAGGTCAACAGATGACAGGACAATCAGGAATAAGTAAATGTAAAGGACGTTCAGGTAAAGTAGGTGTCTAAATTCTCCGTGGTTGGAGTCCTAATACCCCTTCAATCAGTCGGTCGGAGACACTGAAGAATATAACAACGAACCGTGGACAGCGGCAATCGTGTTGACACCACTGAAAATGTGTTTGCGCAGTTAGACTGTATTCCGCGTGTTTGCCGCCACAACGTTTTTTCCTTCTCCCATTTATACAGATTCATTGCCTGTCCACGTTGCATTTTTATTCGTTATTATGGAGCGCACAACAAAGCAGGACTTGCCCTAATGTTTAACGCTGAACGATGAGCATGACGATGCCATGACGATTTTATCACGAACTCGAAATCGCAAACCCGTAACTACAGTAATGAAATAACTCACCATGTGATATCATCGCGCAATTCATCATTAAGAACCCATGGAAGCACTGTACAACTATTTCATCCTTGTTAGGAATCAGCAGCATTGCATATCCACCGCGCCCGAACTGGGACGCGAATCAGGGACAAAAGATTCTGAGTCGAACGCCTTAGCCATCACGCTACCGGTCAGGTTCTCAACAGTTTGCTGAACTTTACCACATAATGTTGCACCTATCCGTCACTGAGTTGCACGGCCACGGGCCGTTAGCGCAAGCAGACAGATAATTTCTCTGCAGGTGGCGACGAAGGTACGACGAAGGCTTTGGACATGACCTACAAAGGTTAGCTACTTGGTATGTGTTAGTACTAGGAGACTGAATGTTTTCATGAAATAATTCACCTACTATTAACAAATTCCAATAATGTTTGAGAAAGCTACACGCAAAGCGAACAGACCATAACGACCTATACTTTTTATTTTTTACTCTATTTGAATCCGTGTCCCGCTTGATCTATCGTTTCAAGATTTTAACTTTTTCCGACTAAAATCAGAATTCTGATGCGTACGAAAGCGAGAACATTCTAAAAATTGACTAACCGCGTCCCAATATTTAGGAGCGCGTCAGTGAGAACCTTTTCCCAGACTGTGGTATAATTAAACCGATGGCTTGGATACAAAAAACATTTTCGAAATATAATTGACTCAGTCGTTATGTGAAATCCATTTTTGAAGATTACTTTCACAGAAAATCGGCTTTGTAAGACGAGTTTGTGAGATATTCGCCAACTTGTTAACTGTTTTGATCACACTGTATTAATGAATGATAAACTATTTCACATGGTGCACTGATTTCTCGATACAATGCAAACCGACCACGCTTCCACTTTGGTGAGTTGCGCAAGTCTTTCTTTTAATTATTTGAGAAACTGCTTCCGTAAAGCAACATGTTTTAAAAATTTTCCTTGTCTTCATGTGGGCCTGTGTGATCAGGTCACCGGCAACTTTGCATGCAGCATCAATTCGTTTGAATCAGAAATCTCGTGGGTTTACCCAGGTTCAGTGACAACGCATTTCGAACGTCGGGGAACGTTGTACGAGTAAGAAATCGTGTGAGCGGACTTAGTGCAAATAAAAAGGAAGCTGTGAGTCGCTTGTGTCAGACGAATTTGACTCCCGAGATAAAAATGCTCCGCAACGAAATAATGATTGTGTGAAACTCACTACGAATTCGGAAGGGACTGAATCGTCTCCCGAGAAAGCCCTTATTTTCTTCGACCTGCAGAAGAACAACATCGGTGATGAAAATTTGTGTTAACCATTTGATATCTATTTCAAATTCAAATAAATAACTTTGATAGAAGCATCTGCTGTGCCGGATCGACTGAACTGATACAGTGTTACTAGAAATACTGTCATTGTGCAACGGGTCAGTTAGGCACATTATCGCAGGGGACTTTACTTAAGCATAGCAATCGTCCATATTGTCAGACTACTGAATGCATAGCTGTACAATCATGCAAACAAGTCCACGACTTAAAATGTCATAGGAGTCCTTTATTTTGCTTCGAAATCGCCAGTTCATCATCCTGCTTTAGTATATCCGTGACCCAAGGGAATGTACGGGTGGAATAATTATTGGAGCTCCTGACGCGGTTGCTCAGGAGTGATCAAACGGCGAACATAATGGCGTTTCATACTGAAAGTCGCGAGTTCAGCTCCCCCCGTCCACTGCCAATCGATTTTTTCCATTTGGCAGCCCCAGTTGGCTACAACCTTTTCTTAAGAATGATTTTTTATTAACAAAGAAGCTAGAAGCTAAACGTATTATGATCGTTCTGGACCAACACTTAGTTACAATAGATGTGAGTCATTATGCACAAATGTGTCTGGTCGACAGCCACAAGTTATTTACTCACAAATTTGCCAATATCTTGTCGATATCTTCCATACAACCACCCATCAGATTATTAAAATAATTTTACTGTTTCGTTCATTGTCGGGATAACAAACAAAAGCTTACAAATACTGTATTGACCCCTGTACCCGGAGCTGCACACTTACCGAGGAAGACATCATGGTTCAATATGAAGGAAAATTACGTGCCTGGGGAATTTCGGTTCAGCAGGAAGAACGTAACTATAATTGATACGTCAACTGCAGTCACCTACGGTTCAGGATTCCGTAAGGGTATGTGAATTTCAGTAGTTCTACAAAAATCTCAATCCGAGGCGTATTTCTCGATGTCCCAAAACACGACAACAAATTCGCTTGCGTTTTTGGGCTTTTTGTAGTAGGCTGACGAAAAATCTGACGAAAAATCCTAAAATATCTAGAAACATCCACAAACCTTGGGCTCCATTATGAATTCCATAGGAATGTTTGATCGTGATTTAAGGCTCCCACGAGGATGATGAAATGATGGGTTTGTACTTCACGTGAATCGCTAGTTAATTTCGTAAATCAATCCTTTTGTTGTGATCCCGGGTGAATTAGAGTGCATAGATCTTGTACAACTTGAATATATTTTTCGATAAACAAGAATTTTATTCAGTGTGCGTTTTATTCACTTAGCTCACGTTGTTCCGATTCAAACATGATCAACAGATTTCAAATGAAACCGAATAATTTATTCCATTACCTGATGGAAAGGAAAAATAAAAGAATTTTCTAGTTGCCACCTTACAGCCTCTTCTGTTCAAAAGAGAAAAAAAAAGGAACTGAAATATATTGAAAGATCAGCTACAAGATATTACGCCGAAGAAGTGTATGGAGGAGGAAAGATTTCTCATCCCGAAATCGGACACATTAGCAAACTCTCACCAGATATGGTATTCGAGTGAGAAAAACACCCTCGTGATTTTTTAATTAAACAAAAGGCAAGGTGCAGTATAGGAGTAAACGGAGTGATCAGATCACATTGGAATGGGGAGATTCGCGTAAAAGTCAGCTGACTGATCCGATTTTTGAAGAGGGAAAGATTGCGTGTGAACGGGATACAAAAAGTGGGAGAGTGTTCCACAGTTTTGCAGAGCGAATGAAAAGTGAAGATTGAGAGAAGGGAGTACGATACCTAGAAACTTGATACGAGTGACTAATGCAAAAAGGATAGGAGAAGGTACGGAAGAAAAACTGCTGGGACAAGCTTAGAAAACAAAAACCATAATATTATCTCTGAAAAAAGGATGGGAAAGTAACCACCCGATGATAGGCTATGGACTTCAAAGGAGAGTCATCAATCAGCCAGATGGCCCTAAATTGAACCCGATCAAGAAGAAACAGAGAACCAGACGAAGAACCTACCCACGTAACTTTAATGTTCAAGTGCGGAATGGATTTGAACATTACACAGGAGAAGATGAGCTGAGGTAAAGAAACGTCTGGCGCCGGGCACCAAACCAACTTTAAGCGAACCGTGAGAAAAAAACTCAGATATAAAGGAGGACCGTCATAATAAAGAACTAGTGGATAGACCAAAAGAAACAGTCTGCGAAACTCAAAACTGCATAAGCAAAGGGCAGATGTGCGAATATTTAATGACGTTTCAAAGAAATCGGAGCAAAAGATTTTGGAAGCATCAAATGTCGCATGATCGTTGGAGCTCCAGGAAGAGATGCCTTCAAGACCGGAGTCTGGGGATACACTAAGGACAAAGCGGTCACCTTTGACGCTGGCGTTTGCATATCCAGGAGTGCAGTCAGAAAGAGAACGGTGGGGAGTGACGTCATCGGCAAAGAGTGGGTGCAAGCACTGAACCTTAGGAAGCACCAGCATTTACAGGACATCGGAAGACCTTAAGTTTATTTCCTGTCCTACTGGTGTCATTAAAACTTAAGGCCAAGACGCACATTTTTTCGGATTAAAGAACAAACTAAACCTGACTAACTCTTACGGTGTTTTGCTTTAATCGTGATAAGATTTTAACAGTACCTGAATAATTTTCAATCGTATTGACACTCACGTTTTGATCTCGATGGTCAATTCTTTTGCATTTACGGCTAGACCATACAATCAAAGCAAGTACATGGGTATTAGGGTGGCTTAGAATGGATGCTCACCAGTTTCCGTGATTCAGAAGCCGAACTTCATAGTTTAAGTCTCTTGATCGACAGTTGATGGATCGCACTGTGAATGTTATTGTTAGAAAAAAGTTCTTGCAATATGTACCCCTTATGTTTCTTGGTCATTACTATCATTACTGTGAGAATGTAATTTTCTTTCATGTTTCTTGACTCATATTTTATCCGATTTAGTTAAGCTAACATCTAAAAAGTTGAACAGTACACAGCCGGTCAATTGTTTTGCTCAATTTGGATGATAGGTATTTTTATTCACTGACGAGTATAACAATCTGATTGTATTGCATTACGTTGTATTGTATTGTATAGACTTTGTGTACAAAAAGTAATGTCGCATTTCACTCAAACTGCTAGATTCATCCAGATGTTGTACCGATGTAAACCAAAACGGCATACACCGATCTAATCCGGCTCACAGATAAAATTTGATCAAATGTCACGTATACGGTAAAAACAATCAAAAGTACTTAACAACATTGCATATCCAAGCTGTGAAATACCAAAAAGTGTCATCTGTTGCCGTACCATGCATGGTATGCACTCGGCTGACTATTACGCCTTCGAGAGCAAACACCGGTAAAATTAGGCTTTAGTGTTGAAATTCGCAAACTAAAACCACACGGTATCTCTACGATAGAAACGTGCATGTGACGCCTATTAGGACCTATTAAATGACTTGAAACTGTCCGTATGCATTTGTATAAGCTGATACCAGATACAAAATGGCGACTTTGATAAAAATAAGTCTTTGCAAAATTATCCTAGGGTCTTTTATCGAATTTGTCGACTCCGTTTACCTTTGGTGTACCAACAGACGCTGTGCGTTGTTACATGTGGCACAGGTTTCCCCGGGGTCATTGGTTATGTAACCAAATCTTTCGCCGATGGCCACGGTAAATCGGGAGATCTTACGTGTTGTCTCTGAGCCCAAGAAATGGGATAATTCGGATGAACTGCGGTCTTTTCGACTGTGGACGCAATTTGACCATAAACATTTTGTTTTAAACTTCTTCCAACGGCGTAAACTGGAGCAGCATTTATCAACATGCACCATCTAGCACGACATCAAATAGACAATAATCGTGTTGACACATCATCCCAATTGTCGATTATTTCACATTATTACTATTTCTCGAACACTCCTCCACAATACTTAATTGTGCCGGATTCCAACTGGCCAAATCGATCGATTCATAACGGTTCCTTGGATTTACGGCCGACTCAGTCCTTTCATCTATACGATTTGGTTGTACCCTTTTGAGTGGCTAATGTATTGTTTTGTTCTTGTATGATTACCTGTTGTCTAATTGTTTCATGCGGCTTCGTCTTATGAGGTGACCAATATCAGTCAGTTTAGTCGGCACACGACCGTAGTTCTTTCACGATACGCGAGATATAGGTTTTGTCCATGTAAGAGACTCCAAAACGAGGTTAGTCGGGGGCCTATCAAACACGGAATACAATCTTTTTACCATCTGCAATTTCCCTATAACCATTTACATGGTCAGTCCCAGTAGGCCACACAATTTTTCTAGAAACTTATTGTATCAGTTCAAAGAAAAACTCTGGCGAGTTCCACTTTAGCCGATCTCCAAGGACACTTCACCCCCGGTTGTATTCCCACGTTATCTGATAACTTATTGGATGACGAGCGATTTTCCTCCACTTTTACTATAGAGAGTTACGAGATAATCGTTTCAGTACCAAACAGTCAACGGGAAGGCGAACGTCCTCAGCCCCCCGTCTACCGCCGGATACTCTCGGAACTGTTTTGTAATTATATTTCTTTTTTCATCTTTTACTTCCTTTTTATTAATGAAATAGCAATGTATAGCACTTTTTAGGAAGAGGGCCGTGGCCAGCAGAGGACTGTCAAGTGGGGACGTTGGCCGGTGGTGGGGAGGATTTGAATCCGCGACCTTCATATCCAAACCCCACGACCGTATCCGCTTGGCCACTGCCGGATCTAGTGTAGCCTAGTTCCGCGCTGGACAGTAAATAAAGTTTCAAAATGCACTGTTGTGGCAGAAGAAAATACTGTTGGCTACCTGTTGCAAACCATGAGGAGAATCTGTGCTGTTTGTCCTCACAGGAAACAGCAAACTACTCTCAAGGAGCATGTATAACACTTTCAACAGCCAATACCAATTGCCGTGGGCAGACGAATTTATACTAAACAAGGATCAAATAAACATGGGAGACTTTCACACAATAAGTTGGTTATCACAAACTAAGGTTCACGTAAAGTTATTCTTATATATATATATTCTGCGGCCGGAACTTATTGGGTCGATGTAATGCTGATTAGCGGTCCCGACAAACAAACAATGGAGCAGTTAGGAGATAGATGAAACATTAAACACCCTATTGTCAGCTACCAACGACTGACGTAACTCAAAATCAGTTTGATGTCATCAGCCCAATAAGATTGGCGAATTTAGTTTCCGAAAATTGGCCATTCACTTGGTCTAACATGAAATTAACGGAAGCAAATCTTGCGCATGCATGGCCCAAACATATGTAACTTTAGGCATTGGGAAATACTTATTCATGACAAATGCATCTGTTGTGTCTGATTCAGACACGAATGGAAAAATTAGTTCTCGACTCGCACATACTTCAGCATGAGTCTAATTCGCACTTCTGTGCACAAACCTAGCCTCACTGTCCTATCCATTCCCGTTGCGAGTATTGGTTTGCGCTTCACTGCGAACTGGGTTGCTCGCTCTGCGATTTGTGTGCCGCATGGATCTAGATATATTTTACTTCTGACAGGAATTGTCCGATTATGGGTTAATAGTTCGCTCCAAATGAGCTATCGTATCGTTGTAACAGACCCATATTACGGCCGATTTGCACTCACAAACTACCCGTCTTTCATGGATCTGCAACTACATACTGGATCTCTATTGCCTAGTAACAGAATAGAATGGGTTATAAGTAAAAACGGTTCGACAGTTAACAGACAGGCACACGGGGCTTCTGTGCCCGCATCGGGCAGGACCATACAGAAATTCCCATAGCTAATTTTAACTAGAGAAAGTAATTCTAATGTTGTGTTAGGCTGGCGGTCCAAAAATCTCACCTTCTCCGGTTTTTCTACATGGGCTGGTGAGTCCGACTGACCTGTAAAACAAACAAGTGAAGAGCAATATCAACTGCACTTTGTACACACGCGAGGTAAAGACTAACAGTCTTTTTCTCAGATAACTCACTCTGTTCAAAGATTCCCGGTAGGATTTCTGGCGCACTACCCCTAGAATATGAATAAAAAGCAATAAATGTTGATTTCATGCGCATATTTCCCTTTTTTAGTTGAACTGGTTGTGTTTAACGAAAATGAAACACAAAACATGACAAAAAAGATACCACGCAAAATCCATATTCAAAATATACTTGATCCGGTTAAATATGAGGGCAGCCAACATGGAGATGCTTCAAAAATCAACGGCGAAAAACTAAAGCTGCCCCCTCCAGAGCAGCATAAATCGTCAGGCAAAGGCTCCAAGATGCAAATCTTTAATAGAAGGTCAAATATCTCCAATCCAAAATGTTTACAGACAGTCCAACGCTAAACCAAAGAAGGCAAATAACGACGAGTAAGACGCTTTGATGAAATTTCCATTGTACAATCGAAAACCCTCTCATTAATCCTCTACCTTAATCTTCTCTTTGCTTAGTCGGAGTCGAAGTGCTGAGTAACAGAAAAGAAACAGATGAAATTTTGGAACTGAAGACCGAATGATCAAGAAATGATTTTAAATGCAGTTACTTCATTCAGTTAAGACTCAGACAAGTAATTCAAGTTGGATGTTGCAAACTCTAACCCGAAACCTTAACATCAATTCTGTCCGACTAAAACTCTTAGTTTGTAGAGCATCCGAGCTTGTAAACCCAAAATAAATTCGATACATCCCCCAACCCGAATAACTTCTCACACTGAAGTGTAAATGTCTACTACTGTGTAAGATTTCTCTCAACTAATTTGCCCTTTAGGATGGACCGCCGCATTCAGAGAGCACAATTGCGTTTTACATTTCTACGCCATACCTGAGCGCTGTTATCCAGTTTTCCGGTCAAAACCCCATTCGGTTGGCCTCTTATTCATAGTTCATTCCTCCATATTTCTTCACGATTGTAAACAGTACGGATTATTCGTAGGGCAATTTCTTTGTTCGACCAAAACAAGCAGACGTAGGATTTGACCCCTGTTGTCGCTGCATGTGAAATACGGCTGCATTTCTATGATGAATGTGTTTATTTCCATTTCTGTTCTACTGTCGACCGCTGCAGATCAGCTACAATTGTTCCTTGCCCTAAACTTATCAGATTCAGTCTCCTCTACTTAGCTCGAATTCTAACCAATCATAAGTGCATTCAATTCGCTTTCTCAAAAACCTTTCATTAGCGATTTTTCTTTTTGTCTCCGGGGTAATGAGCGCTGAATTTCTGACCAAAACGGGAATACGCATGCATCAGAGTATGTACAAGTAAAAGCATGCAAATTACGTGCCATGTAATACCAGCGGGTAGCATCAAGAGCAAAGCCTCTAAAAGTCCCCAGCGTTTCTGTAATGGTACAGGGGCAGTATATTAATGAGGGCAAAACTTACAGGTTATCGGGATTGCCTAAGCAAATCTCTTCAAAACTTCCAAGAGACCTTCCTTTAACCTGTTTCGGACTAACCGCCATACTATCTTTGAGTACATCCAACAGAATCAAGTAACTTCTCTTATCTACAAATTATTCTCTTCCATAACACAGAGCAATAAAAGTAAAAAAGACTTTTCTCTTTTGACGTAAATTTTGAGATTGCAAACTTCAACCATATTGCAAATCGGAGTTCAATTCAGTTTGGACAAAATTTCATCTTGCACTAACGTGTTTGGTTTTGTTCGGCACATCGTAGGGTTAGTCAATCAGAAGCAAAGTGGGTGAGCAATAACAGATGGGAATAACCGGAGTGGAGATCGAATTGAAACTAACACCTAGTAGGTGGAAACCGAAATACTCGAAACGGTAGACACGAGGGAAAATCCCTAACCCGGTAGTTGTATTGACCTCCAGGCTTTGTCTTCATAACTAATGTCCCTAACCATCCCATGGCAATATAAAACTAGTAATTTGACCGGTAGTAAGTATCATGTGGGTCTAATATTGTCAGATCTACAAAAGACCAAATAGATGATAAGAGCCCTTTATCTAGTCTCATCCTGTGTATTTTTGCGTGATGTTCACCCACCACTGTAGTTTTGATGCAACTAAATGTTAAGAGAAAAAACACCCTTTTTCAGAGAAACAATGCAGTTCGCCCGCCAAAGTGAGCATGAAAAGGAGGCACATTTACCGTTATTCCCTCTGTGATACCCGTGATCAGTAGCTGACTAGTTAAATATCTACCGCGGAACAGAACAAACTATGCTTTCCGAAACTTTGATATACATATATATACAGAAAGATAGGGAGAGAGGTTAGAATACAGTGGACGTCTCCTTATTTTCACCTTTTGCATTCAAAAATAATTTCTAATTACGCAATATCTCACCATGCTTACTCACTATCACGCAACACGTCCTTTTGAGGCATTTGGCCATCATATAGACTGCAGTAATCCTTTCAGATTCGGTGTCCGCCCGAACCGATACCATTCGCGTGACCGTCATAACTCCCAAGATCTTATCCTCTTTCCACAGCCTCCATGCTAGATATTATGGTGTGTTTGGTCAGTAAAATAATTTTTCTTGAAAAAAGGGACTTGCCTGTCAATCCAAATTCATTACGCGGGATTCTCAAAACAATATGCTGATCATTCTATGTAGTCAGCAAATAAATACACAACTCATGCCTAAAAGTACTCTTTCAAGCTGTATGTTGATCGTTAGTAATAAGTTTGACCACCTCGGTAATCTGATGAAAGGCCAGCTCTAGCGCAACATTACAAACTGTCCATCCGCAGCCTGATTGTTTGATAACGAATATATTCTATTGATAACCTGAAGTCAGTTGCGGTTCTGATCAAAGATATGTATGTGTGTGTGTGTGTGTGAAAAACAAACTCTGAAAGACCAATGAACTCATGAAAGATGATTAGTTTAATAAAAGACCGGCGGTGCGCCTCAAAACGTCTTCCCATGCAAATGAACCTTCTAAATCAAATCGCATCCGCAGGTTGTATGGGAATATCTCGAGTCAATCGATTGAGTAAATAAGTGCTTTGGTCTTTCTAAAACAGTCCACAATTCGTCGTAGGAACATCGCACCATGATCAGACCCCAAGCAAGATCTATTCATTAATTCCAGTCGCTATTACTATGAAATTAGTTTCCATCATTTTCCGGAATATATGCAACAAGACCATGAATACTATGAACTTGCTTTGACTTCCCGTTGGAATTGTGGTAATTATCGGTAGTTCGTCGTGCGCTGAAACTGTAAGCCGAAACCAATTATCTACTTTTCTACCAAATGGTTCACTCCATCTTTGCACTCACCATTTTCAGAAGCGAACCTAAACAACCTGACTGTAAACACTGAAAATAAAACCATCAAAGCTATTTTTGACTAGATGCACAAACCGATTTACGAGACAAACGTTTTTGTTATGATGCCATAGTGAGAGGTCTGGATGCAACCGAAAATTACCGTTGACGACTACTACAGCATTGGGTGCGACCAAAACGCCGACACCGAAGTGGACTTCGAGCACGTGCAGGCACAACTGCAGAGAACCAAATTAATGTATATCCCGGAGAAAAGATTAGTGTGCACTCCAAATTGTTCGGCCTTTCAACAACGATAATGAACTCCCGCTCCCAAAAAATAGTGATAATTTACGGTGTAGCTGAGAGCAAAACTTAACAGAACTAATGCTTCTGACTGGGAAACTTTGTTATGGAGCCATTTAATTACGTCCTGGTAATCTCACATGAAAGCCTTGTGATTTCGCGCGTCAAAAACGAACAAAAGCAGCCAGCGTGGATAACTCGGAGGTAAGCTACATTAAAATGTGAACCACTTTTGGCGAACGACTAGAGCATCGTAAATTTGTTGGGTTTGAGTAACAGATTGATAAACTGTAATTACCAAGTAGGCCCGGTGGCAGAGGCGATGCGGAAGACTTCAAAATATATCACAGATGCCGTGAACATGAACATCCATGGAACACTGGTTGTGTCCAGAAGATAAAAATCAAGTGTTATTAAATCTGGAACTAAAGTATTCCCTTCCAAAAACATCGACGCGGCTGTTGCTAAGGCCCCTGGAAAAATGTTAATAAGCATACCCAACTGTTATAAATTGACAAATCTTCAAAGTTATGGATTAGGTTTCCACAGTCGGTAAATTCCATTTAACGGTAATTGGCTGGTTATCCAAAATGAGAGAGAAAAGAAGATTCCTAGAACCGTTACACAAATCTACTTCGTTTCCATGCTTTGGGAAGGACAACAGACATGGGAGTGCTTGTGGCAGACTTTTCCATTGCGACCTATAGAAATAATGATTTGAAACTCCAGAACTTCTTCATTTCGAGTAATGTGTATTAGGCACTTGATAGGACCACTGTGCGCGGTCCAGCCTGCTACTCAATGTTTTCACCCTGACCAAAAGTTAAACCAGAGCAATGGAGTGAGAATGAAGGGTCACAGAAAAGATCAAGGCAAGAAATCGGTTCAACTTAGCGTTACTGCTTTCCAGTAGATTTCCCAGTTGAATTTTCACAGAATTTGGCAGGAAGCTACCATAATAAAAGATGCCCATTTCCGAGGCTGAGGAGTGGTAAACCAAATCCGAAGACTTCTGAATGAAATGCATAGTAAGCGGAAACAGATACAGTAGATCAATGACCGAAATCTGTTAGAGAAACTGCTTCGGAAACTAAATCCTGTATATCAGCTGATGACTGTAGTATGCAAACACATACCACACCCATTTGAAGTTGGTGGCGTCGAACAAAGAAAACGCAAAGTTCCTATCACTGAGGACTCCAGATCAAAGTGGACACAATGGTTGATTATTTTGTTGGCTTGCACAGAGTAGACGGATGTGGCTCAGGGACTTTGCGATTTCCAAATGGAACGACTGCTAACTAAAAATGATGTGCATAAGCTCTTGGAAGAGCCGGATAAAAAAACCGATTAGTTAACATAATTTTTGCTGATATCATCAGTTTAAAGGGAAACATCCTATCCACATCATTGTTTTATAAACGCGGGGGAAAAGTTTGACGGCAAATAATTTCAAGGGTATAAAAAAGCCCCTGAATTTAATATACACACGGAAAGAAGCAGTTCGGAAATGAGTACTACAGACAAAACCATTTTCCTACCGTACCACTCTAATTCACGGAAGAGACAACCCGGCCTGATTACACTGGCATCCAGTCACGCAGTTGTCCGTTTTAGTGGAGACTTTTCAAGACTGGATCATTTTTGTCTATTATTTATCACTGTTAGGCAACGGTGTTCAAAGACCAAAGATGAAGGATAACTTTTCAGTCGTTCACAACTTTGAAAATTTTATATTAACTCCCTTGCTGATCTCACTTTCCATCAACAAAAACCAAACATGCTTTTATTCATCGACGGATTTGGGTCAAGCAGTAAAACCGAACTTAGTAGGAATAAAAAATGTTGTAACGAAATCCGAGTCGGACTAGTTTACTTTTGATATCATCTGGAGGTGCCAGGTACCAAAACATGGCGCAAGAATACATGACGGCAATCGATCGTAGCTTGTTTTCCATGGATAAAGCAAAGGGCATTAAGGTTAACACCGGCGCTAAATAGACAGATATATCTCCAATGACATCCCAGTAAGCTTGCAGTGAACCTTCGGGACTGGGAAAATTTGTGTTGTGCAGGAAACCGGAAGTGTGTTTCAAACTTTGTCTGCATGCATTCCCGTTTAGAATGATACCATAGCACCCCACCCGATGTTTCTGAGCAAATTCAGTCTTTCTTACTTATTTAGAGGAGATGCGCAATTGATATTCAGAAGGAATTCTCTCCTAGGAATAAGAAAACTTAATCATTGGTCTTACTTTGGAAAAAGCAGATCGTGTACTCCCAAACATCTCCGTACAATGTCATCAGCAAACACAGCCTACGTCAACATTTAAGTTGCATTTCAGTAAAGGAAAACCGTTTGCCTAAATACTCCGTTAAGACCCAAGAATTCACGACCTCGAACCGGACTTAGACCTTAAGTCAAGTAGGCTGAAACCTGGAAATTGGCCGCATCTGGTTTACAATTAACTTGCGGCAACGAATTGGCCACCAGGATAGACACTCATGTCTATGAGCAAATCACCGTACGATGCCATAATAATTATTCAATCGCATTCCCCAATATCCTTTTCTATCAAAAGAAGACCCCACTGAATACCATTCTCTCATAATGAACATATAAATTAAGTACGTGTCCGTAACAGTATTCCGGAAGCGCAGATGACAACCTTTCTCTTCCCTTGTGGAAAAAGAACACTCCCTATACTGACTGGATAGAACGGTGAGAACGTGATTTAAAGATTAACTAATTAACGCGATAAGACAAACCTGGCTCTCGGAAGGCTGAACTGTGACCACTTTACCGATACCTGATTCAAGGCAACATTGTTTATCGCAGAATATTCAATAAAGATTGAACTTCTCGGGTTACCCCCAGATTCTGAGAGAAATAGTTCAGCCTATCAATAAAGTAAATGTTTAATTATCACCCTAATTTTCAAAGCTCCAAGATGATAGCATGGGGTACTCCATGTCTCAGATACAATGTTTCACAGCTAAAAATCAATTGAAAATTATTATTACATATTCAGTTTCTCTCTTCAAAGGTAGTACAAGGTAATCAGTTAATTTACTGACCATTCCGCCAAGGTTCTTCAGAAAAATAATCGGAAATTCATCCTAGTGAAAAAATATGTTATTTAGAAAGACGCTTGAGCCACCTGAATTAAGTTCTATTCAGATCTTAGATTGCTTTCAACAGTCTCAAAACTTTGGGGAATGGTCACGATGATTCGGAATCACCAATAGATGAACTTTTATTTATTTTGCTTGGCACTAATCTATAAACAGACTTTCGCCCGTGGAAATCGAAGAGTCAGTCACAGACTGACTGCACAACTACTGTGCTTTTTGAATGAGGAGGAGATCCTAGGTGCCCAATACACCCCTCGTTACAAATACTGGTCAGCAAACAACCGCAAACTTTGTACGCCGCCCTTGGCAAGTTTGAAATCAGGGTTAAGGCATCGATAATAAACTAACTACCAAAGATCAGTCAGCAGGTTAGAGAGAACGAATAAAATTTATCCACATCCTTATCTAAGGATATTCTCTATACATGAGAAGGGTGGGAGCTGGATGCTCCACAGCTACTACGCTCACAGACAAGATGGTTTAAACCACCTAAAGCACATGAGTTGCGTGCACACTCTAGTTAGTACTTATTACAGATATATATTCCATTCATAAAAGCGATTGATGCTAGATTTTATCCTGACTGTTGGTTGATTGCTTACCCGTATTTTCCAGGTTAAGGTCACAAATGGACTGATATTCATATGCAGCACCAACACGTAAATCAGTGTGCTGTCGGCTAGTATTCTTGGCATCAAATACCGCTCCAGAATTATTTTTTTCTTCTGTAAGACAGTTTTGGAATGGCATCGTGCTCATAAACAGATGCCTATAACAGGCAACCACGCTAATTAAGATCAAGATGAGCTATTCTGACCCCAGTCATGTTTCCAAAAACGGAAATGCCGTACTCCAGCATAGATCTAGGACCCGTTCCAATGCATTCACTGAATTACGTCAGTGAATGCACGTGCAGCGAACGCGTTCCCGAGCGACAGCCTCAGTTAATTTATTCCGAAGCGGCAAAACCCTATTCGCAAAAGACGTGCTTCTCAATTCTAGCACACAGTAACTCCCCGAGCAGTGAAATAGCCCCAAAGTATTGCCAATTTATACCCCAGATTTTGTGGCCTCAGGCCATGACAATCGAGGCATATACGAGAGAAAGCTCAAAACGATCGTTGGCTCCTATACCTGTAAAGACCCACACCGTCATAAAAAATGTGCCCGGTCTCTTATGCTTCTTCAACGTTCCATCGAGTAGAATCTCAGGGCTTGCAGTTCTCGCACATACTCTCTCGAGAACGATGTTTCGTTGAAAATACAAAGCTTTGATTTCATAAACGGTTTCGGTCAGCATACCTTCTTTGACCAGCAGATGGGGCTTGAGAATCTCCCGCGGCAACCCTATCCTTCTCACTTTTCGATCCCTTTCTTATTCGCAGTCTCATTTCGAAAACTCGGGTGCTACTCAAGGTGTTTATCAACAGAGCTAATGGGTTAAAACAAAGTCGGATGAAAACCATTAGCATGCAGAAGTTTCAGCTCCAGCGGCCCCGTACCGAGATTCAATCATAGTACTCCCAGGTAAGTTCAGTTTGGCCCTGGGAATCGTAGTGGAATTGACTATTTATCCATTTCCATACAACTGTGAACCCCTTGAAAAATAAAAGCAATGCGGCTTCCTCTGATTGCTGTAATCGGAGAGGATACCGTTACCTTCAGCTGTAGCGACCTAAGAAACTCTAAACAAAGTCTGATACACTTGTCGATCGCCGCCCTACAAAGGAAGCCGAAGGAAATAAGTGGGAATATGACACGGAAAGTGAATTGCTAGCTAAGGAATTGACCTCAAATAATTGTCTCTTTAGTCATGTGCACCACCCCAAATCTTAGAAGTCATTCTCACAGTTTGCAAGGTGTAGGGCTTTACCTTCTACCTTTGACACTCTCGGGCGCTAAATGCGGAAGCTAACGGATACTTCAGAGTTCCCCTTGAATATATGCTTGCAGCGGTTTCGCTTGATATTTTTCGATCTTCCCCAAACTTCATGTAGCACATGGGTCGTGTTTCTCCTTCCTTCAGTGAGAATCGATATTCCCACGCTGAATTCCATTTGTACACTTCCTCTGGATTGCTGAGAGGAGTTCCTTCTTCATCGGCTTGATGACTTCAACGCCGCTCGTCAAACTGAAACACGGATTTTTAGATCTGTTTTCCAAGTCATTAAAGTAGTCTAGGAATAGTAAATGTCACAGGAGGGCTCGTTTTGGTGCTAGACTATTTGGCTTAGTCCTGCCAGAAAACTGTTCACTCGCCCGAAATCGTTGAGCTCTCAAGCACTTAATTAATCGGTGATGAAGAGTTTGGTTATCTAACTGGTCGACTTCGAACCTTCCCCCGCTAATATTCAACTGGCTAGACACTTCCCCGGGGAAGCTGTATACTTTCAGCAGTCGTGACAGTCTACAGCTAAACACGTGTTGGTAGGCGGTTAGCACCCTTTGGCGCTCCAGGCTCTTCATTACTATCCGGCCAAACGTTCTCTCGAGCGATTGGGGTATTATCGATGAGTCGGTGGACGGCCTTCTCGCGTGCCGTGTGCACGGAAGTCCACCCGTTTCTCAGTAAACTGTGGAGACTCGCTGGAGTTTCTCCGAATATATACCCAGCGGTCTTATGATTGTCAGGTGAATTTCGTCGGGGTCAGTATATTTGGAACTGTCCAGCAGCTGGGAGTTTTGTACCCCTGTGGTGGCACATCCACACTTTTATTCGCCGTGACTACCAAGTGGTTCGCTCAGGAATTTCTGATCTCTCAAAAATACTCATTGAAAGAATACAAAAGTGACAATAAGTTTCTTCAGGTTGCGCAAAGGGTACTGCCTTTCCGTCGTTCGTACCATTTTCCTTAGGGTGTTCTTTGCGTAGAGTTTTGTGAAACACGTTTTGCACTGTGCGAAGTGCGTTGTTCGTGCATCGTCCAACATTACCGCTGCATGCACCGCAATTTAAGTCCAAACAACCTCTGCTGCTTGCCAGCGCAATATCCATGACAGTCCACTGCTTCCGCACCATAGATTTTCACACCCGGCTCGTTGACCGTAATATTAGCCCATTGATTTTAACCCCTAAGGATTTTTCGCCGTTATTTCCACGGCCTTTATCCATTCCTGTTTTTTTCCCACAGATTTCTCACCACTTCATTCTAGCCAGTCAATTTGTATTCCCGTATCTGCTCAGTTTTTCATGTCTGCGCTCGACAAGCCCATGACGTAAGACTCATGCGTCCCAATGAGTTATTCGGAAGTTGATCGCCTGAAGCTGCTGTCAGTAGATAAGTTTTTTTCTAGCTAATGCGCGTTTTCTAGCAACCACGTTGTTCCGAGATCAAGAACAGTTGGCGGCTGGCCAGGTGTTCTTCCAGTAGAGTGTATAATTTTAGCAAAGTGGAAATAATGGCCAAAATGTAACCCATTTTTCCATGAAATTGACTTCATTATCAATCCTAAAACGACTGTGGCTATCCGGTTTATTGAAATGGCCGTGTATATCCAAATCACCGCTTCACCCGCAGAGCCCATCATGTTTTCATAGGGTCTACAGTTTGTAATAAATTCAGGACCTAGGCTTCGGTAAAAGTAAGTGGCTGACTCCCTTGACACTCGTGCAGTTTTACTAACCTCTTGCGTTTGTTTGATCGGGGTAGGCAGTAGTTTGCCTACATGCGGCGTATGCACCGTGAGCCCCATACCGATCCGGCTGTTTTCCCTATATTATCTAAAAGGCAGGACCTCCTACGAAATTACCTCGCCAGAACTGCAGGCTTTAGCAGCTTCCGTAAAGAGCACTACATGTACTCTCCTGAGCACCGTCAAGTTGCTTCGCATTTACCTTGAAGGTAACCGTCTGCCGTGCCTTTCAGTACTAGATTTTGCATTTTTGTGAAGCTCATTACTCTGATGAGCCATGGTGTTTTATTCTCGAGGTTGGGCTGGAATTTCTTGGCATTTCGCTGCATGTCAGTCTACATACGAGTATCCTTCCTTATGTGTAATTGCTGCTGGACTGGAAGTAATCGGGATGCAACTGTCCAAAGAAGCGCATGAATTTTATGGGAGTTGATAGGGAGAAAAGATGGATAAGTTGTGGAAAAATGTCAGCGACCGAGGAGCACATAAATCAATTTGTCGTCGGAGTAAAACATTTTTGCTCCATGTAGTGCTTTTAATAAAACTTTCGTGACATTACAAAACATTTCTGTTTCGATTGTCGTCACTTCAGAAGTCTGTGGGTGTGAATAGCTGGCCCATTGCGAGAGCTCATTTTTCAGCGGCGCCCATCCGATTCCTCGTTTTCCTTCAGAATGCCTGCTTTTCTGCTAATTTCTTGTGTTCACTATTCTCTACGTAAAAGTCGACAACCATTGCGTCTTTTTTCTCACCTGGTTTCGATATCGATGCAAGCAGACCACCGGAGATTGCAGGGCCCTTCGGTGACCTTTTTGCATATGCCCCGTCAAATGACAACAATCGTGCCTCCCCATACCGACCTCGTTTAACTAAAAATTCGTATTCAATCACCGAATTTCTTCCGAAGGACATGGCCCAGCTGTTGGAAAAAAAATCGGCTACCACTCAGGACGTGATTCATTACCTTTGGCTGAATTCTCAATTGGTGGGGGCGAAACCTCCACTTTTGGCAATCATCATCAACTTGTTTATTCAGTGCCGCACCTTACCTTCACAATGAGAAACCTACGATTATTCCCGTTCACACGTGGGTACAAGATGTGACCCTGTAGATTGCTGCCCAATCAGCCACACCCCAATAACCTTAAGAATTATCAAACGTATGGCCAGGAATAGACCCATTGACTTTCTTCTAAAATATACACTTATTAGCACTGGATAAAATGCCTCCTTCATAAGAAACCCTGCTCCACTTTCTGGGCTGACTGTATGACCGCTATCACAAAGGCCTTGATCACTGGAAGGTCACAAATAACAGTCTATTTAGGCAGGATGAAAGCTTTGGACAGCGACCCACCGTCGAAACTGGGTGGAGCTCTTGAATATACGTCGATAGCGCCATTTTGTTCATTGTGGAAAACGAAATAATTATGATCAATCCTGTACAAGAACAAATTACCTCATAAAGCGCTTTCTGTGCCTATCCCAGACCTTGTAAAATTGCCCAAGTGGAGCACGATATATTGGTTTTCTATATCCCGTGTGCTAATTCATAGGATTCGCCACCGCATTTGTTCAATTTTATTTTATTTTTCGTCCCTATTGTAAAGCATTTTAACTTTCTATCTTCCTAACTTCAAACCGAGCACCGACACTGGTGCATACCACCTGCCTACATGAAGTTCCATGCCGCATGCATCCCACCTTGCGGTACACTTCACAAACTATTCCTATTTCTCATCAGATCCGTAGACTTTATTGCTCTTACGCTGACTGTAGAGGTGCCCACCTATAACTTTCCGATTTTGACTCCGTCATCATCTCCAAAACGGCGTAGTATCCTTACTGGGTTATCTCCTTTGAATGCACACTTTCACTGTATTCTTCATTTCTTATTATACGTCAGCGCCCATTCCATCTTACCTGAATTTTCCTTTTCGGAACCACACTTGTCACTGATGGTTCCAAACCACTCTCTCCGGACAGGGCTAGCTCGGCACCTCGAATTATGTCTTTCTCGCTTGTCAATGAAGTCTCCCCATCTGCTCCTAGACACCTCAAACACCATTTTGCGTACGTGGCCAAAGAGTTCAAAGTAATTAAATTTTTTCCTTTGTGACAATTGCCATTAACCGTGCCTCCTGTTCCTGATCACTTCTCGTGCTTCAACCGCCGTAATCCATGATTTGTACGTTGTGAATTTATTTAGTCACTAGTGCATCTCTGCTTCTACCAGCCTGCTCCGGATTTATATCTACTGACGTTGTTTGTTGCTTTCCCCTTTAACATATGCACATTCTTCTCTTAATCATGCGCCTAAGCGAACAACATGCTAGGTCAGTCTATCAACTTGTGTGTACAAAAAAAGGAAATGCTGGCAGCATCCGACGTCAACCGATATTTTGGGCTGCATTATGCGTACCAGTACTGTGCTTTGAACCCCTAAGGATTGACCGCTTCTTAGTCCACAGCTGCAGGCAAAGTTAAAAACGTCGATCATTCTGTTCCTTTCCAGACCGTCCAAACCTGCTTGGACTTAAACGCATGCATAATTTACTTACTACCACAGATTTGGCTAGCCTTGCTAATGCTGTTGTGGCCGATGAGCATTCCGAGGATTTAGATGCCGCAGATTTAATTCCTGGGATTGATTATCTAAAAGAACCTGCCTTTTCTCAGTATTTCGAAATTGACGTTATCTTAACTATTGCATGGTTGACTATTTTTATATGTTCACAGAAAGATTCATAAAAGCCCGTTCTGTGAATAGCTAGTTTACACCTCGATCAAAGACGCCCAAAATACCTATACAAACGATGGAGCTCAAATGAATTCGAACTTGTGTTGGCGGGTCAATAATCAACGCGCGGCAGCATTCTGTGTTGGTCATCTATCTTCCGCTAGCGGGCTGGGCTAGCTGTTTGTAATTCGCGCCGCTTATTGTTCCGTGTGGCTGCACATTCAAGGGAACAGCAGATCTGTCCCATTCGCTGTGCGACTAGGGGCCTCAAAGCTTGAGCCCGAATGTTTTGTGTCTCCAATCTGTGTTCGGGTCATACCATACCACAAGCAGCGTGCTCGCAGCTGTGAAAACGTGAGTAGCGAGTACTTGTGTGTTGTGCTTCGGTGGGTGCACAAAACAAGCAAGTTGGCAGCAAAAAACAAACACCACCCAAAAATTGAATCAGATAATCGGCGAAGAGGAAAAGGGGCTCAAAAGCCTCCGTCTCAAAGCGACGATCGGTACTTGAAACGAAACCCCATATCCAGGCCAGATCAGAAAAACTGATAGGGCCATCGAAGTTTCAGACCCGAAGCCAGCAACCGCAGGAAACTTTGAGATTTCTACGCCATGTAGAAGAACCATCAGGCTGGCGAGTATTTCCAAACGCATTCACTGAAATATCATGATTTATCTTTCTGAGGTGCATCTAGGGCTGACACGTTAAATGAGTGCCTCAGCCGACGCAGGATCCACCCAAAATACCCTACTGGATTCATTCTAAAAAATGGATGCTCTGCACCATTGGCGCAGGATATTCAGGGTTGCATTTAAACACCAATAATGGTAGTAAAACTCGCAAACATAAACCAGGTAATCGGGTGCCCTCATTCTTAACTACTTTTATTGCTCACGTATCAAAATCTGTCGCTTTCGCGAAATCCAGCTCAAAGGCTCGAATTCTGCAAACTCCATCAGGTCTATTCAATTCAGTTTACGCATGACAATGGTGATCACATCGATCAGTCTGACATCCAGACTTCCTTCGGCGACATGCCCAGGATTTGGCCTCACTGTTGCAAGTTTTGTTTCCCCATTCCAACCTAGCTTGTTCCAGCAGTCCATTATTCGCTAGCGTGTAAAAGGAGTAGAGGACGTGTCTCTCCTCCAAGTTGAGAGAACATCCATCGTACTCGAAATTCATTACGTGTTAATATCTAACTGACAAGTTATTTGGGTCTTTCTTCATACCTATTTGCCCTAGCCGCTTATCACCGGGAAACATTTCTTAATTCACTTTGTCTAGTAGTTTTTTAAATACGTTTATGTCCTCAGCACTCAAAACTAATGCAGATAGGTTGTCTCAAGCTTCAACCACGCCATTTCAGGATAGGTTTGCACGCCCGACTAACCTAAAACTGGATTGCCGCAGTTTTCGCCATTGAATCTCGTTCTGTTCTCAGTAGCTTGACTGTAGATGTCGTGTGGATTTGCCCCATCAAATCCTGCGGAATTTCGTACGCTTCATTCAACCACTCCGGGATCTATATTCTTCAATGCATACAGATTCGGGTCTTCCAGGCTCTTTGTTTGCAGCTTGCCTTTATGTCTGTCGAGCGCACTAGCGGATAGCCGTTGGACACTCGCGAGGCAACCCACGCTTCTTTTTTAGAAATGGTGTCCACGCCTCCCTGTGGAATTCTAGATGTGGCGCTGTACACGGAGATGGGTACCTCCAGCTCCATGCAAGATAATGTAGAACTTTGTTTGATGAGTTCGCCTTTGTCATTTTTGTGGCACCCGTGCACCGTGAAATTCACTCGTAGTCCGCGGTCACGATCATCCCGGAATTCCCTTGTTGCACTGGGTCGCGATATCTGGAAGCTCTTAATCTTCCCTAATTCATTCAGTCGTTCTGAGTTACTGGTAGAAAGGTGATTTTGCTTTTACTTGGTGGCATATCTTACTCCACAAAGCAGTCGAGCAGATTTTCAAAATTGCTAGCCGACGACCCGAGATCACATGTTTCCACGACCCTCATATCATCCGTAAAAGTGATACATAGCAGCTGAACCCTAGTTAATAGGTCGCTACTTTGGAGTAAGAATAAAAATGGCCGAAGTGCACGAGCTCATTTCAGGCCACTGCACTGACATAAACATGTCTACCCTTCAAAAAAGCCTAAATTTAATTTCACGCCAAACCCCCAATACGTAAGGCCTGCAACAGATGCCTCATCAGTCGGTGAATAACCAAATCGAACAGCATGCATAACTCTACTTCCTTTTCGTCCATGAAGTCCCAAACTAATCAATAACCTAAGGAGGCTAAAGTGACACGATCGCCATTTCGCCAATCGTTAAACAGAGTCGAGTAATTTATCAGGTGCTTAATCTTGTCCCACTTACCAGCCGTCCGGGCCCTCGCACTCGTTTGGATTTATCTTCTCCAGTACGTATTGCGACTCTAATTGTCACTTGCGCTTGAACGATACTGGTAATCGGACGCCAGCTGTCAGTCAACACTTGTTGATCCCCATTCGACCGATGGATACTTGCAAGCTGCTGGCTAGGGAATTTGTTTAAATATTGTCCTCATACGATTCTACTGTCACTTAGCCTCACCGTCCTTCCACTTCTGCAAGTTGCCTCCTCTTTCCGGGGCTACGCAAACTTCCGCTTTGCTGCTGTCCACACTTTTGTTGGCTGATTTTCATGCCCCACTTTTACCCGCAGCTTTTTTCGATTTGCAAAGATTTCAATTTCTCCCAAACCCCTTCTGTTTGCCTTATTAACAGTCAGGTTTCCGAGGTCCATAAATCTGATTTCCTATTATGTATTTTCTCCCTGCGCTGGAAATATACATCCTGAGGCTGAAGAAGGTATCGTGGGACATTTTGCCAAGTTGCCTCCACATGGACATCTTTGTCGCCAAAACACCAGCCCTAAAGGTCTAAAATAGCCCTCCGTTTTTCTGCGTCCATTCTCCAGAAATTCTTGGGTAGTTTTCGGGGATCTTTCTTTGCGTAATTGGGCAAGAAAAACAATTAATCGCAGGGTCACTCTTACTTAATGGTTACCGATAGTATAGGCACGTCAGTTTCTGAGTTTGTGATAAGTAGGTCGAGAATTGACAACCAAAGCCTTGACCTGAATCTCGTGTCTTCTTACACATGTTGAGTTAGTTGGTTGTCCCCCAGCCATCGCATAAATATATCCGTTGCCAAATCGTGCGTGGCGCCTCCTGTATCCCATTCAAGACCAGAATGATTGAGAAGCCCAGTCAACAGCAATTTTCTTCGCACCTTTTCACTCGATTTCCTTGGCTATGTGTCAATCTTTCCCATGGCTTTTCATCTCAGTGCTGACATACTGTTTTTTCCTCAAGCACGAAGAAACTTTGAAGTTTTCTATCTCATTTAATTCGCATCTATATTTTGTCTGCCTGGCCTCGGAGCATTCAGAGAGTCGCGTATGGGCGGAACAAATCGGCACGCCAAGCTTCGATTTCTTTACTAAACCTACCGTGAGATTATTTGCATAAGGGGCTTGAAATCCGTGTCTGGTATCTCCTGGTTGCTTGAGCGATATTATTTATTCATTGGCCACTCTTCCGAAAACGCATGGAAAACAATGTGAACGGTTCTCTTATGAATGCTGAAAGCTTAATTAATGTTTGGTCACTGATGGAACTCTTCAAGTGTTTTGTCTGCGCAAAAGTTATCACAATTGCAGCTCAAGCCTAACCTTGATTCGAATGTTTTTGCACTATATAGCACAGATTCCATAAGCATACGCCTTAGTTTCCAACAGTAGATTTAGTCAGTGGCTCGTCTCTTCATTTGTCTACCCACATGTTTTCACAGCTCTCGACATCGCTGTCCTGGCCAGACGCGCCCGGTGACTCACACTGTCTCGTTTTTTGACATAATTTCTCACATTCTTTATTTCAGCCCTTTTGATATTTCTCACCCTTGACGTGGTATTACTGGTCTGCAAGGTTACATTCACGCCCATAATGTAGATGCACATTCCAATCCACCATTAATGTTTACTCGCACTGCTGAACTATTCAAGAGTTACCCGGCCATTACGGTACTTTCCTAGTCTTTCGGTCACCAGAACTACCTCGCGTCGATCATATACATTATTCCACTATCGCGGTGGGGGCAAAGGCCAACTGATCACACTTCATAACATTGCCTCAGTTCCATTCCCATGCTCTCAGTCCCCAGCCACAGGTAGAGCGGTTCGCGGTTTAATTCAGTGGGTCAGATATTTCAATGGTGGCTTCCAAGGAACTCATATCTGTAATATTCCAAAGTTTCCTCCGAATAAGGAGCGATGAGCCATTGCTGTCATACTTCATAGGGCTCAGATGTTTGATAAACAATTGTTCACAATGGTGCAGCACGTTAATCGTTTGCGGCGCATCATCTGAAGAGTGCAACACTCGCCCACCACTTCCAGCCCGAAACTCACTCGGATAAACGTGACCTTATTACCGCCGACCACCTGCTAAATGCAGTAGCCTACGAAACACCGAGAAGAAAGGTTGGCTCATGTAATGCTGCCGTATTTACTATTCTCATGAATTGCCTTTGGGAATCAACCAAGACCGCTTGCGGCTTGGCCAATACACCGTGTCTAACAACGAGGCTGCAAAATCAGGCCCAAATTATTATAGTCCTTTCACTTTGCAGTATCAAACCGAAATGCCGATGAAGATATTAATCGACATGCAAAACAGTATTAATAATAATGATAATAATAATAATAATTTTTTCATTTCAAGCAAGATAATTCCAAACAGAACGCCTTGGCATAAAGGAATCATCGCCTACTTTTCACGCAGACCCAGGCATGCGCAGCTGGTTTCTAAAATGCAATCGTCAAGGAATGCACAACCTGCGGAGACAGATTCATCTGTTAAAATAGACTTTCTATCACAAAATGACCCACCGAGACGTCATTTTGAAGGTGGCCTAATGGGCTCGATGACGTCCGCGAATCTACGCCCTGCAACTGTAGATTTATATATATGGAGGTCACCGTTCATACCTCAGCCTACACACAAACTCCCCAACTTGACTTTCCAAAACTCAAATTCGTATTTTTCCGTCAGGCTGGAAAACTCATCCACCCCGCGCCTTCTGCAGAGCACGGTCGCCAAAGCCAGTTACCCTAACAAACCGTCACATTTCACCTTGCCGCCACAAGCCGCGAGACCCTAAGTACTTGGTGATCCACCGGAAGCCATGGGGAGAGACCTGTTCTTAAAACGATACCGCGTCAATCCTCGCCAGATGGGTTCCAGGTAAAGCACGTAATCATCCTCCATCTTTCAGTATCGTACTTCACCACTAAAATCGGACGTGGACTAGCGCACGGCCACAACCGCTTTCTTTTGAGCACGAAGAGCCCGGTGGCTGTTACGTATAATACTCATAATATAAGGAGCTGATGTTAACTTGGGCTTGGTAATGACATTCATGCACCTCGACATACGTGCGCCATACTCTGAGGCGCGCCTGAAGTTTGACAATGAGGAAAGCATTACCAACAGGGCCAAATGTTGGCAGGAATGCATGTTCGTCAAACAACAGTGAATGGAGAAAGAAAGCAAATACGATTGACTATCCAGTAAAAATTAGAGCCAATTTTACCGGCTCGAAATGACACCAAAATCAAGTGCTTAGCGCGTTTAAACGCATCCGCAGGCATTTACCTGTGGCAGAAGGTATAAGACTCGATGCCCTTGGCAGACGTTTTCGCCGTGGAAACGCCACGGCGGGTTAGCATGAGGCAGGGACATGAGAGGAGATCGACTGGAAAAGCACTGGAAGTTCTGCTGTTGAATCGAGTGACGAGAATGAGCTAACAGGGTTCACGATTTATGCTATGTTCATGAATATTTACAACCGTCGAGAAACTTCGGAACGGACAATTAGGTGTGAAAGAAAGAAAATGTGTGAGATACATGCGAATATTGTTGACGGTTTATGGCTTTAAATGCCTATCGCAATGAACATGGCTGATCTCAGAGTGCCGATGTCTTCGGGGTGCCAGTTCAATGGATATGAAGCTGAGGCCGAGCATCTTATATGATCGTAACACAGATGTTGCCTTTCGCCTACTGGGTGTGCATTTGAGAGCTGAGTGGAGGAAACCATAAATGTTTGTCAAGAGGTTTGCGTTTGGTGCGGGCACCGAAGTTTCCAGTTCCAGTTTCAGTCCCCGCTAGTTTGCAGAACACTTTGACAGAATGCCTGGTCGTTAAGGCTCTTGCACCGAGAGCTCTTTGGATGCTTCGAAAACAGGAGGGTGAAGCCCTATCCAGATCCCAAGATGAAAGTGTGAATTTCGCAGGTGACCGCGATTCTCATTTCTATCAGCTTGAAGGGGGCAAAATTGATGGGTCATTTTCCTCTTTACTACCTCTTCAGCCATGCAACTCACGAAGTGTTCCCTCCAAACACAGCTAGCCATACATTGGCTAGTCCCCCTTTGAATTCGCGCACTAACCACGCCTCAATCATTTGCTCCGGTAGCTTGTTCAAGCCACTCATCCCTCGCATTGAAAATGTTTTGCTTCTTGATCTGGTGGTTACGTGCTCTCGCACAAACCTTTTCCCGTCCACTGTTATGGCATCGTTCCCTCTTATCTGGACTGGGATCCCCGGTGACCACGTATCCCGGTCAAACCCTCAATGATCTCGAAGGCCTGTGTTAAGTCAACGCCTTACCTACGACTTTCCAGAGAGTGCAAATCAAGCGCCCATTTGCGTCAAATGTCCAAATCAGCGTGTGAAAACATGCTGAACCTGTTCCAGCATATTTCTGTCTGTTACCAAATAAGATCTTCATGCTTGGGCACAGTATTCGAAGAGCGGCTGGAAAAATGCACTGAATAGCCGCAGAATAATTTCGGGCTTTTTTTATCGTACACTCCACTTAACTTGGCATGAGGCGCACCATGACTTCTTCATCTGCTTCCGACTTTTAGTCAAGGTTTTAACTCCACACTCACTGCTATCCCGAAGTCCCTTGCTTGCAGAATTCGGTCCATTCCAAACCAATGCCCAGGATGACCAATGTGACGAAAGACCTAGGTTCTCCTTCAGTCAGCCCATGACAGTAACTCAAGTTCAACAGACGATTCTATGTTACCGACCACTGGTAAACTTTATCAAGATCCTCCTGAATGTCCCCACTATCTGCTGTCATTAGTAGTTTCATGTCTTCAAAAATACCGGCTCATTCTCCTTACTCACAGTGTGGACGATCCTACCAAATACCGGTTCATTCTGTTTCCTCTCACCGCTATCATTCTTCTCTGTAGTCTT
>LUCM01005865.1:50274-66785 GCA_008360955.1 Fasciolopsis buskii
TGGCGGCGCACATCGGGCGGGCAGTCGGCTGCAGCGCGTGTGCGGGTGCAACTAGGTTGGCGGATTGCCACCTCCTGGCGTTCACCATCTAAGCGGATGTTTTTTCAGGTTGGGTGGCGCAGCACTCGGTACAGCCCCACCCCATTGAGCACTTTTGTGGTTTACAGCCGCTGGTAGCGGGCCATTGGGTTCACGAGCACCACTTTGTACTGGCTTTCCTCTATGCCTCTTCCCATAAATTCTCTCTAAGACATAATCCATACAAAACGGGACTCGACGAATGGTCAGCATTTTTATCGGCATGTGATATTTGATACTGACGTTCACAATGCATATTGATACGATCCCGAAAACAACTTGAAGACCGTCGTTTTTCGATTAACCTCATATTTTCATCTTGGCCGGTATAATTTGGCCAATATTTTACCGTGCTTCTGAGGTTAGCATGTTCTTCACTTCGAGTCCACCAGACATATGACCCGAATTTGACTCCGGTTTCTGCCTTCCTTTCCAACGCCACGTTCATCTCTAGACCCAACTTCGAATTTATGAACGCAAAAATTGCCTCGATCAACAAACCTCATGCTATTAGTATTACTGAGGCCACAATACCCATCATTTGTCGCCCGCTCCCCTTGCCGTAAATTCGGCGTCTTGCTGCTCTTTCTGAATTTGAGTTTTATACTAACTTGTTTGATATCAGTCTAGCTTTCTCGGCCTCATTTCCATTCCGTTATCGCATCCATACTGATACTCATCTCCACCCTATGACATTTCTTGATTATCGAGTATCCCCGCGCCAACGGGCGGCGACAGCCATTGCCTCCAGCCATATTTTTGCGCTCCGCGATACGACCACCTTTGTGCATTCAAACAATTATAACTTGCCCCAGTGCTAGGACTGGAATGCAACCACAGATAAATTCTTGCGAACAATTACCTAGCTTGTGAATAAAGACCCCTGCTCGGAAATCCACATTGCCCGTTATTGATCCTGTGTCGAGTCGTACAACCACATTGCATTGTATGTTTGGTTTCCGTTTTCCGATTCTTCATTTTGCTGCCTTCCTGGCCCTAATTTTATGTAATGTTTTATCTTGCGGCGATGACTCTCGTATGTCGCAAAGATATACAAAAACAACAAGCCTCCCAAATCATCTAGAGGTCGCTTTCACCCCCTGTCTTCTTCGATTCACATAGTCCGTATTTTCCATGTGCGATCATCTATGTAAAACATTGATCTTGCCTTTGCGCGATGCCATCTCGCAATTCGGGGAAAATATACATTATTATTATTATGATTATATGTATATTATTTTATTTATTATTATATTTTAGATTTACCTTTATCGTATAGCACTTCTTATGTCGAGGTTTCAGTGCTAACACCTTTCTCTGGGAGTGACCTCAAGATGGTCACGTGCAGCTTCCCTCTCCTTAACAAACCTTCCTAACCTATGTATAACCACCACGATGCCTCTTCCTGTATGTCGACCCGTTGGGCGAAATCCCTGACGCTCTGCAAACCCTTGATTGGTCCAGCTTTTCCTTTTATCGGTCCAACCCACATGAGAGTGGCATGACCGACCTTTACGCAAAACTTCTTGTTTACCATGATAATCGTCTTGTCCAATCCGCACTCACTAAACATTAAGCCAATAAGCCTAGTAGGGTTTGTCGGCTCCAGGCGAAACTTTTGAAGGCCCAGAAAATCTTTAACACAACGGGAGACTTCCCGCTTTTAGTGCACTTCAACCGCTTGCAACAAGAATTTCTAATGGAGTCCGAACTAAGGTTGAAAATGCAGGAAATGCTAGCTCTTGGGTAGCCTAACCCAGTTCATGGAAGACTTCCACATTTTCAGAAGCTCGCCTCGCCAACCCATAATCCTCAGCTATCCGAACTGGCCGTGTTAGCCTGACAATTTCTTGCCCTTCGTAAGGCCACGGACCTACCCAGATTGAAATGCAATCCTTGTTTCCAAGTAGAATTTAGGTCATGAGCCCTTTAGTGCAGTCCTTACCTTTGTTTTAGCTGATCCAGTTATTTATATCAGCCAACAGTTAGCTCCCTGTCCGTCCTATCAAATACCGGTTCTTCTTCATTACTCATAATGCCCAGACGATTCCTACCAAATACCGCGTTCATTCTGCTTTACTTCATAGCGCAGACGTAATCCACACATTAGAGTATAGACTAGCCAGCCCACCTATTTAAAAACGTATATATATATATGTCTATAAAAAAGAAAACCCAGATTCCTCAGTTACCGTCCATATATTTAGAATTGCACTATGGGCCCTAGTAACTTCCTTCTCTGAGCTGCTCCTAAGATTGATCGCTTCGTAATCTGCAGCTGGCAGCTAGGCCAGACTGCCGTCCGTCTTTTTTCTCTCTTCTAGGCATTATAGTCCTGTTTGGATGGAAACACATGCCCCATGCTTTGTCGATTATCCGATCCTGGAAAGACGATATCTCCATTACCGCACCATACCTGAATTCCTTCCACCACACCAAGAGTAAGCCCGCATTACCGCAATCGTGCGGGGCGCGGTCATATCCACCGCCTTGGCCGGCGCACATCGGGCGGGCAGCTCGGCTGCAGCGGAGTGCGGGGTGCAACTAGGTTGGCGGATTGCACCTCCTGCGTTCACCCTCTAACGGTGTTTTTCAGGTTGGGTGGCCAGCACTCGGTCAGCCCCACCCATTAGCACTTTTGTGGTTTACAGCGCTGTAGCGCATTGGTTCACGAGCACCACTTTGTACTGGCTTCCTCTTGCTCCTTCCCAAAATTCTTCTAACAAATCCATACAAAACGGATTCACAAATGGACAGAATTTTATTGGCATCTGATATAAACTGACGTTTACATTGCATCTTGACATCCAAAAACAGCTGAGGACCGTTATTTCTCATCAACCTCTATTCCGGTCTGCGGAATTTGGCAATGGACCGATGCACCTGGTAACAGTTATTCACACGAGTCCAGGAGACGTCAACTCATTTGACTCCGGTTCTCCTTCTTCTTTTCCAACGCCACCTTCATCGCTATACCAAGCTGAAATTCATGAACTCAAAATTGCTTCAAACAAACCTCATGCATTAGTATTACGATCGCACAATTCCCATCCATTGCCGCCGCTTTCCTTGCATAATGGACTGTGCTTCCAGATTTTTCGAGTTTTATACTGCCTTTTTGATATCCAGTCTAGTTTTCACTCATCTCCATTCCGTTATCACATCCATACTGATCCTCATCTCCACCATATAACTCTCTTGGTTATCGAGTACCCCGGCCAACAGGCGGCGACAATCATTGCCTTCCAGCAATATTTTGCGCCCGCGATACGCACCTTTGCTGCATTCAAACATAGTATCACTCGCAGCGCAGTACTGGAAACCAGCCACAGAAAAATCTTTGTGAACCATTATCTAGCTTTGATTTACAACCCCGTGTTCGGGAAATCACATTGCCTGTTATGATCCTGTTAGCGAAAACACGTTGTATTTTATGTTTGCTTTCAGTTTTCCGTGTCTCACTGTGCCGTCTTTGCACAATTTTGTTCTTACCTTGCGCACGACTCTAGTATGTCGAGAAATACAAAAACAAACAAATCTTTCAAATTGCTTAAGATCACTCCCACCCCCTCTCCCTTCGATTTTTGTTGTTCGTATTACCTGTGCATCATCTGCGTAAAAACTTGATCTTGCATTGCGCCTGCATCTTGCAAATCGAGAAGTAGACATTATTATTATTATTGTTATTATAAGTTGGCCTACTTCATGGAAAATTGCTGCCAGTTAAGATAGGGTGGAGGAGTTGTGTTAATAGAATTGTTGGGGAGGAGGGCATGGACATGGAATCTACCGTGAACTACCCTGTGGTAGCACCCACTGGGAGAGTTGTTTTGCTTGTTGAGCGTATAAGCACAGATCTACAACCAGTAACTAGTGTTTTAAGGGTTTGCATGGTGCAGAACGAGTTGCGATTGGTAGTAGATATTCTAGCTTCGCCAGAAGAGGTCTTTTATGGCCCACCGAGGAAGTCGTAGGAGAGTAGTTTATATGCGGACGTTCCCGGGAGGGCCGTGTAGATGAGTCATCTAAGTCAACAGCTGCGTAGTTGTGGTGGGGCAGCAAGGACCACTCTGGATACCAAGCTCCTAGTCATGCCGGGCATCTTGGGGGAATTTATGTTTGGTGGAACCGTTTGTGGTTTCCCACTTGCATGCAGTCTGAGCGCCTCCCTTCGAATAGGAGTTTTGTCAGAGGTAATTTTGATGGACTTGAATGGGGGAGAAAAGTCTATCTTAGCCTCACCCCCAAAAAACTACTCTGCGGTGGCGGGGCAAAGGAATTGAAATAACACTGGATACGATCTGCTTAACTTTCGTTTACGCAGTCTTAAGCAGTGGCAAGGGTGTCCTGTAATACTGCAATCAGAAAGGATAGTGTTTTTAAATGAGTCTAGTGAAATGCGGCCAGGAATGTTACAAACCACAGAATTGGACGATCTTACGATTCTCTGCTTAATTTATGAAGATACTGAGTCGATACCCCGACGGACATTAGTGAGATGTTTGCGTAGTGGGTTTTCGGGGTCTTAGTTAGGTGGGTAGTAGTAACACGTTGGCTTTCTTGTGAATCGTTTGCTTAAATATTTTTACTTTATTATCAGTCTCCAAGAACACGTCTGCGACACTAGCAGTGCACGCTGGAGGCCGGCGAATGGGTTTTGAGGGTGTCAACGCGGTGCGTTTACCAGTTATGACCTAGGTACGCTTAGGCCTAGAGGCCGCCATTTCGACAACGTGGAACAATGTGTATAGCTGTGTAGCTGTGTGATAAAGGATGCACCTGGAGTGCCAACAGTTGTGTCAAATCGTTGGGTGGAAACTAGGAGAGGAGTCTTTGATCGGCCCAATAAGGTAGATTCTAAATTGAGATTTTACCAAAACTAGTGTAGTGGTGGTCAAAGGTATTCAAAATGCAGTCCAAAAGAGAAAAAGCACTCCGATAATTTGTGTGTTGAGAAAGGGCTCTATCTACGTCAAAGAACGTTTTTAAGTAATACGTACATAGCAGAGACTATAAAATCAGGCTTATTCCGACGGCTGCTAGGAAGAATGGTCAGAAACTGCAAAAATGCGATGATGCAGGGAAACTATCGAGCAGCCTATATGTCGTGTTCATTTTGTGCGAAAGGAAAGTGTCGATAAGTGACGGGACCGGTAAACGAGAAAATGAGTAGGCGGACCGCTGGGTGCAGGTGATCGTAAAGAGATAAATAGATCGATGGTGCTGAAGGCGCACAATATAACACCGTGTCAAACTATGAGTAACGTCATTAAATCTCAGCGAAAAAACGGCATAACTGTTACGCGCGGATCGGGTCCAAGTAAGGTGCCCAGAAAAATTTGGCAAATTTTTCTGACTAGGGGAACGCTTTAAATGTATTATGACAACCACAAAAACACCCTAGTTGACTACAAAAACAAGGAAGACTTCCAGATTTGTCGTCGTTAACCACTGGTCATCGTCCTAGCCGTTCAGCTTAAAGCAGCGGGGCAGACCTCAATGACCGCTGCCTTTTTCCCACAGTTAAACATCCAGCCACCAGTTGACGGTACTTTCAGACCCTAACCCAGAAGATGAAGACCTTCGATGCCCACTTCACCTAAATTCGCTGTGCATTTTCTCATTCCCCCTTGCCACGCTATCTATTGAACTCTACAACGCTTCTTCCATTCCTCGAGAGGAACCCAAAATAGGGCATGCATTGGTAGACGCGTGTTTGCCATACGCAACGCGTGACCCAACCAGTGTAGTCTATTGGGTTTATTACGCTGATATAAAGTGTTCTGAGAGCTAGTACCTGGTACTAGATTCCTGACCTCCACAGTACTCATCCGATCACTCCACCCAATCCCAGCCATACAATTTAGATATCGGCGATCATCGGAGCAATCTGAGATTTGGTTGGTGGTTAAACTAGGCAAATCTGTGTTGTTCAGTTTACAAAACGCAGATATGTTGCGGGGCAATACCCAACCTCCGAAGCATCTCCAGACAAATGAAGCTCAATATATAGCCCCCCACCAGCCTCCACAGCCCACCATTGAGCCACTCACACTTACTAAATCTAGTCGATGATAAGCTTGCTTTCATGCCAGCGTCCAACCGACTCCGATCCCAGCAGCTGATCCAAAACACTTCCTTGCTTACAACGATTCTTACATAGTATTTTTAACCCTATGACACACTGAAGGACCTTACCTACAAAGTGACAAATCGGTGACAGCCGCAACAATAACACCAATTTCGTAGCTGGATAATCTGAAGTTCCATTTGGAAAACGAAACAGAGATTTCGTGCCGCAAGAAGCATATAGTTTCTTGCGCTGGAATACCTTTTGTGACTGTTGACGTGCCAATGCGTCAGCCTTGAACTATCTTGCAGTAATATTCGTGTCAGATGGTCAACTAGAGCAAGCGTGAACAAAACATTACTTGCTGATGCTGGGCAGTCGTTCACCTACATATTGTTTCCCACCACCCATGGCACAGCTGGGATTTATTCGTCTCAGACGCAGTTGTGGTTTTCTTGAGGACAAAGCTGGCACAATACGGAGACAAAGCTGCCCAGAATGTGTGGACGGTGAGCTTGTATTCCTTGGATTGCCTGAATGCATCATCTACGGCCGGCCAAAACAAATGTGGCGCATCCTGATACCCTGTAAGCAATGATAATTAGGGAGGCATCTTAGACATCTGCCGATATATCTAAAGGAATCTCTTGGAATCGCTACATTATAACCGGTAGACCCAAAACAATACAGATTCCGGTAGAAGATGCTTATTCATACGTTCGCCAGGAAGTCTGGTAGCGCATCCAGAGACTACCAACAGATTCCTCGGCTTTCTAGAGTTGTTGGGGTACTATATAGCAAACACCGTCTTAATCCATCGGTGTTCTTCCTCGCGTCATCGCTGAATATGGTGGCATGACAGTTTCTCAGATACCGACGGATCGCTCAGGAATATCTTGGATTCGTATACCTATACTCGCCCGATTTTCGTTCCCCTTGCCTAAAGCGACAAAACGAGGGGAGGTATTGAATTTCATTTCGATATACCGCATTCACACTTAGACCGACAGAGTGTCCGTTTTATGCTTCTTTTGGCAGCATACCATCATCTATTGATTTCCTGGTTTCAATGGACAGAACGTTTTGCTGAGAGGTGTTCTTCAGGAAGCCCATCTAATATAATCACAAAACATTTTGTTGCATTTCTCACTGAGCCAGAAAAAGGGAAAACTCACGTTCATTCCGTGAGAAATGCCCGCTGGCCCTCAAAAGAACGCAACTTGGTGGTGCGCGATCAGCTAATGGTTTACTTCTGTCTTCACGTCGCTACCCAAAGGCCCAGATTGCGTCTTGAATGTTCAAGTCGGCCAAGGACCAACAGATGACTGTCTGCAGATAGAGAACTCGACGTTACGACGTTGACTCCAAAGGGCTGGGATTCCACGTTGCGCCACCTTCGCTGGCATATCCAGAACAAAAAACACGGTAAGTACCTTTTTTATTTATATCACTCCCTCACTATCGACTGACCCTAGGGCGCGCGGTGCCATTTTATGCAGCTGCACCCGATTACTATGAAGGTGCTCACACCCATTTTCGATATGACCACGAGTACGGATAGCCCTTTAGCCAGATCAGCTCGGAAAAGAGAGTTGTCTGTTTCTGTTTCAGGAGGCTTGTTGACAACAGTCATCCGCAAAGGAACTTCCGAAGAACGTTTGCAGGTTGCACAAGCTAGTATAGTAACCACTGGAAAAGATCTGAGAGGGTGCGCTGACTGCAGGGCTAGGAATTTTCTCCTGTCATAACCGATGCCATTGCTTGCACTCATCCGCTTAATGCCTTTTATATGAGACCTCTTTGGTTTTATGTTCCGTGTTACCGGATTCCACCTGCCTTTAGTGACACTCTTGGGATTTGTGAACAGCTGGTGCGTTTGTGCCAACTTCCACATACAAAACGTGAGTTCTCAACAGCAATCAAAGGATTTTCTCTCCCGTCTGCGGAGGTAACTGTCACCTTTAGGGCAAAAAGTGGAGCTGTTTTGCATTGAACCAGCCTGGCACATGCTGCGAAAGTTTAATGGGCCATTAATATCCTACATCTCTCATGAAATAGTAACCCATTCCAGAACGATCACATTGGACAATTTCCAAAATCTTTTTTTATTAGTGAGGCGGTCAAGGTCGTCAACACATCATGGGGGTCCAGAGCAAATTTGCAGTAGTGCCATTAACGGTCACCGAGAGTAAATGTCCTTTAGCTGATGGATTCACAGTCAATGACATAAGCTAGACAGATGAACAAAAAAGAAGAAAATACAAGCGAACGATCCAAGGCAAATTAAGTAAAAGAAACGCTACCGATGAAGAAAAACCGTTGGAATAACTGAACGAATGCCACTAGCATTCTGCCTGTATCAACGTATGGAATCGTCCGCAACCTGCTGAGTTTGCTGCTGTCAAATAATGTTACAGCTTCTCGAACTGGAGCTCTACCCACATGAATAAAACGCATCTCAATAATCTCACTGACTGTTTCCCGAGTCAAAGGAGGAATAAAACAAAGTATAAATGTTTCTTCTATTCTGATAAACGCTATATGTGCAATAACAAAGCATTACTCAAAGATCTAACAGATAGTGCCCGCTTGAATCTGATCCCGCCCGGGTATGCCGCAGATCGTCCAAACCGTAGAGGCAAATTAAGCATGTTACCTGAAAATGTGGACGAACGGAAAGCGACACAACCCTCAGCCAGTTGTTCAACCGGGCAAATAAAAGTCCGCAACCACAAATGGAGTGCTTACTCAAGGGTGAACAAATTTCCACAAGAAGAGTAGAACATGCACGCAGTTCAACAGAGCGGGTTGTTTTACTACGGTGTAATATTTTTTACCGAACGCAGCCTAGGTTGATCGTCCAACACGAAGCAACGGTGGCTGCAACAACTGATGTTCCATCATAAATGGCACATCTATTTCTAGTTTCCGAATATTTCTGTTTCTGACAGATGCGTCTCATCACCGTTCCGATTCCTTGAAGTTGCAATGAAAAAGACCTTAGGTTTTGGTCCGATTTATGCGAGTCATTGATATATGCACCAGTGCCGCCTCCAAGCAGCCACTGCCGCTGAGATATCCTTGATTTCACAGGGTTTTGTTTTGGTTTTCGTGGACTTTAGGGGCGATGAGACGAACAGCTCTTCCTAGCTTGTCACAGACGCTTAGATCTCTCTCCACCAACAACAGTTCTTCCAAAAGTGCTCCGTTTGTGTGTAGGACCCAAAGGTAAGCCCGCTTAAAGCTTTCTTTAAGATTATTCTTTAACTTACGTTAGGTAGCAGGGTTTGCTTCAGGGACCTACAGCACCTCTCGCATCACCCTCAGCCAGTGACTATTTTTGGCAGCAGGTTGAACTGACTATAAACTCTCTAATTACATATTTTTATAGCAAAATATATTACGCTCCCTGGCGATTCACGTGTCGTACGCGTACACCCGCACATTATTCCCCTAACCATTCTTCTGTTACATGCAACAAAAAAGCAAGAATAAGCTACAATAAGTATGATAATGGAAGGAGCCCGCAAAAGCACAATGAAACTGAGCCTTGATAAACCGCGCACTAATTGAGTAACTACAAAGTGCTTCAGGGAAATCGACCAATGCAACACTTCAGCGAGAAGGACAAACCGAAATTTGTATCTTGCGAGATCGTAACCTTGAGGCTGCAAGCGAAGTTGGAAGCGCCCCCAGTGTCCTTGACAGGCAATGGACCAGAATTAGGAGACGGCGAGTCGTCAGGAAAGACAACAAGCGGCGAAGTGTCGGCAGGTTTTGGTTGCACATTCACCTTACTTGATCTTTACAGCGAAAGCCGGTAAGCTCTATTAACTCGCCGCCACGGTGGAATCAGGTTTTATTGGAGGACATTCGGTAGTGCGACATACAAAAGTACGTCCTATGGGGCTCCGACACCGCAGTTTATAACGTTCCTACGTCAGCACAACAGGATACCCTCGAACCAGCGAACAAGCAGGAAATGTATTGAATGCATCGTGGCGTCATCGGCACACTGGACGAAGAAAAACGCGACAGACAGTGCTGGGCCATAGGCGCAGTTTGTACGCAAAAATCCTCGGTTATCTGTTGCAGAGCGGAAAAGCACATCTTTTTCGTGTTTAAACAAACGCTGCCGAAAAATGTTACAGAGCCATCACAGAGAGACAAAGCGGATTTTGGTGAAAATGTTGTCCGAACATCATCAACTTTCTCCAGTGACTCAATTGCGCTGCTTATTCAGTGGGCTTCCTTCGGCGAGGACAACTTAATTGGATCCGGAATGGGTGCTTGCCAAGCTGGAGTGCACAACACCCGGAGAATTATGAGACCTTTGGTGGAGCGGTGCAAAACCCCTTTTGTGAACTGAGGCATCGCGTCGTGTAGTTTCGTAGTATAACTGGGATTGGAAATTGAACTGTCTCATGTTTGCTGTTGACATCAAATTATCAGGGACAGAAACAGTGAGGCTATCGAGGGGGATCTAGATACGGTCTATCAGTGGTCGGCGAGCTGGTATCTTTCGGTGAACTTGAACAAATAACAGCGGCTCTTGGAAGGAGAAGCAACTTCCCCTCGACACATGGGTTCACCTGGGCATTAGGTCACAATGGACCAAAATTAGCAAGCATGAGACCTCAGAATTGTCGTGAGTGCAGGCTTTAGACCTAATATGCAATGTCAGATGGCAGCCAAGCAGGTACAACGAGCCCTACGCTAACTTAAGAGGACCGTAAGGTCTAGGAGGCCTAACGTTCTTCTGCCACTGTTCAAGGCATTTGCCTGACCTCACTTGGGATACTGTGTCCAAGGACGGAGATCATATCTGGTAAGAGATAGTAAAATGCTGGAACAGGTTCAGCGTGTTTTACACGGTGGTTTGGACATAGGAGGTACATGGGATATGAACAGATGCTGAGGGCGCTTGGCTTGTACTCCCTGGAAAGACATGGCGAGAGGTGACTTAATACAGACCTTCGAGATCATTAATGGTCTGACCGAGATACAGAGCCATCGTGGAGCCCCGGTCCAGATAAGGGGGAATGAAGCACTTAGAGGAAACGGAAAAACGACTGTGCGAGGACACGCAACCACCGGGTTAAGGAGCAAATCGTCTGGCACTCGAGTGGCGAATGGCTGGAATAAGTTACCGGAGGATTTGGTCGAGGTGGAATCATTGTGCAAATTCAAAGGGAGACTAGACAATGCAAGGCTAGCTGTGTTTGGAGAGGACAGTATGTGAAATGTGGGAGTGAGGAGATGGTCGAGAGGAAAGCCGCTCATTGATTTCTTCCTCCCTTGTATGAACTGAAGTGGGTCTTCCGCCCTCCTGTTGTCGAAGCATCGTCAGATCCCAAAGGTTCTCGGTGTACGAACCTGGACGATCAGGCATCTCGCCATATAGACCTGTAATCTTACTGGAACTGGAACTGGGCGCCCAAACAATTCGTTGCGCCGCTTTGAGTTTCAAGGGCAGCTGCCGCGGCTGGCCTCGCGGATCGTGATCTGCTCCGCTTGTGTAGCGAACAGTTTGTTTGCTGTCATATCGGATTTGGCTATCTAGGTGCTGATTCTCCGTGATACGCTTAGCGAGATTCGGCTCCTGTCGGTCTCCATCTGCGTTGTCCCTTTTCAAACTAATCGACGCTTGAACCCCTTCTTTGGCTCTTCTAGTTTAATGTTCTTCCTTGCGATCACGGGCTTCATTCATAGGTAGCTGCCAAGGCGCTTTCTGTAGAATCATGAAAGTATACTTTTGCCATCCATATATTTAAAATCAGAAGCAGTGGGTGCGGACGTGTGCCATTTTGGGATATTTAAAGTCGCGGTGATGTCTTTGCCCAGTTGTCACTGGAAACCGTGACATATATATGTGTTGTAGTATTGTAGTTTAATATCACACTATTAATCCATTATATTCCCGTTTTAAATGATGCCGGCACTTTCCCATGGGACCTCACGTGGATCTACTGGGGGCATAAACAACACTAAAAGCTTTGGACTGCTGCGTCTTGCTGCTTATGTTCAACGCATATGCTCTTAAGCAATTGCCATATTTTTGGGTAGGCTGATCTCGTCGTCGTATAATTCGGCTCGCATGAGTCGGTCGATGTCATCTCACTGTTGGATCTTCAACGTTATTTTCTGAGTTTCAGCGAAAGTAACGTGCCCAGCAGAGACACAAACTATATGCAAACTGCAGGTAACTTCTAGTAAGATCGGCAGATTGCACACTGAATATTACACCCTTTGACGCATGCAGTGTCCGTGTATGAAGGATTACACCCTGTTTACATTAGTCGTCTGAAGTACAAGGCGCCGTATCACACGGGTAGCAGCATTCTAATGACAGCGACCCGGATGGATGTGGGCAAATTTTCCTTAGTCGTTCGGGAGTAGGCATCTTGTTGGCCCGTCCACTACCGGGTCGCCTTACAGCAGTCGCCTCTACTTTTCAGAGCGGGTCACGCAACGCGATTCCAATTCACCGGCATAAAGCAGTCAGTCAGATTTGAACACGTCCGGGAGATAATAGGCATATGTTAGGAACAGTAGTTGGTCGGGTACAGAACCTTGCCTAACGTCACTGTCAACCAAATGAAGCAGGATGTGGAGACTCACGGCACATTGCCAGCACGTATGGAAATCCTCCAAGTGCCGCAATTTCACGATAATTCGTGCCGTTCAGGCTGGACTATTGACACTTGGTTTACTTTAGGCTCATCCAGATGCTTTTGGGTAGGGGACCGTCAGAATTCGTAGCAATAAAACTGTCGCCAACATCATCCTCAGTACTTTCAGCGCCAAACAGCAGGAGCAGCTCACCTCATCACTGCTTTTCTCTTATTTTTATATGCTACTGTAGAAGGATGGACTGTTGAAAGTGGAGAGTAAAGAGGAAAGTAATGCACTTGTGGGCAACGAATGGCATGCAGTCTAACTGTGCAAATAGTCGATTTCTCTGCTTCGTGACAACACGACGGTTCACCTCCATGTCACTCAGTATCCGACGCGTTGGTTTAGGAACCTTTTGGATCCCAACCACGTGGACGGAAGGCACCTATATTACTTGTGTTCGCTGTACATCTCTTCGTCCGGCGCCACGTCATCTTTAGGCTTCCACATAGCCTCCATTCTTCCACTTCGCGAAGGGGACGGAAAACAGCATAGTGTGATCGACGTTTGCCGTACCCAACACGTGGCTTAACCAACGAAGTCTACTAGTTTGGATGTAGTGTTTTATGAGCTGATGCCCAATACTAGATTCCTAAGCTTCACTGGGTCACTCCATCCATTGCTAACAGTACTACTCAGACATGGATGATTGAACGCCTCCAAGTGACAAACGTCTTCAGTGTGCGAACCTTGTCTTGCAGCCATGCTACAACACTGAGCGCACCGCTGCACGGGCATGGTACATAACAACTTCGGCAAAATATCGAGTCGACTTGACGTTCCTCAGCCCGGCGTAGGCCGCTTGAGCATTGGATGCACGCGTGCTAACCTCTGCTACCGTGCTGCTATCCTTAGTCAAGTAGCTGCAGAGGTAACTGAAACGGCCAGATATTAGTTCGCCGTCGTCGAGTATCAAGTTACGAACTACTGACGCCTTGCATCATCACTTTGTACCTTGAAGGTTTAGATCATATGTCGAATGGATCTACAACCCTCGCGAGTATGTGCGAATTTTCCGTGCATTTAAACAGGTAGACACATTGGTCGGCGTAATCTAGGCCATTAAGTCCTTCGTCATTTGCGATTTTGACGCCTGCACCCTGAAAGACCTGAAACAGGCTCCGTCGATAAAAATAGGTTCCACAGGAATGGGATGATAAAGCACTTGTCTAACTGCTGGGAGTTTTGAATGAATTTCCCACTTTGCCCTATGCCCTCACGCAGAGTTAGAACCAAAATAAGCTCCAATTTTTTTTCGACTGTCTGAACGACAGTGTGGATACGGTTACGATGCGTTTTATACCCTCTAAGTATAAATGCCGGTGCAGTACTGGGCTGGTTCGAATCCGAACCTTGTCCTTCCAGGGGAAGAATTGGATGAAGTGGGCAGATTTACTTGGATGTCTTGACTGGCCGTCATATCGGATGTAGTGTCTTTGCGCATACGGAAGGCTTGATTGATATTCATCAGTTTGAATTGTCTTTGTCGTTGGCATGCCATTCAGTTATCAACTAAAGATAGGGTAAACTCAGCAACAGTCAGGTTGATGTTCCTATACGGCTGAGAAAAGTGGCCGTTGAGGATAGATGTACGAAGACTTTGGGTGTATGAATACCATTGTCTCCGTAGTACTAGTAAAATATGGCAAGATAATATTAGCAAATCAGAGGTAAGGTGTAAGGTGCTGGGTCCTAGGGTTCAGTCATTAGAAGAGGAACTGGGTATGAATAGATTGAAATGTTTGGTTGTGCATGTCTGCAGAACGACTGCCTTGGCGTAATTTGTCCTCCGAAGCAGGTTGTGGCTAAATCAGTCGGTGATCACTTGATCACGACAAACGGTGTGAAAACGTTAATCATTGGATTGTTTCATGTGGGTCCAGTTGGACTGCTGTGTTGGGGTCCACGAGATCTCTTCAAGTGAGGGTCGGAGATACTAGGTGATATAACCAAGTGCTGTGGTCAGTGGCGGTCGTATTCCTCCCTCTTCTACATAATCTTTTCGCCTATTCCGTTGCATGCGGTCTTTTACCGTTTCTCATACTTTTTCTCTTAAGTAGACGGTTCTTTGGGGAAGCACCCGGAGCTAGAGCAATTCCAGTGCAAGGTGAATAGTTGTGAAAATTGAATTAATCTGAACTGTGGTCAGCTTCTTTTGCAGAAGTTTTGCTATATGTGGGTAATAAAAGAGGAACCAGAATCTGTTTCAAAAGGTAGTCCCAGCGGTTCGATAGTGACAGTCTTTTGCAGTATGGTGGTCAGTAGTTAAATAGAATGATTCCTTGTTTGTTCATCGCAAGTATACTGTAATCTGTCAGGTGTCATCTTTCACCGTATATTTCGTTTAATCCGTCACTTTTGTATGTGCTGTGCTAAGGGATCCTGAGCGGTCCCTGAGCCCCGCTGTTGCCGGTGATAAGCATAGCCATGATACTAATATTCTGGCTGGGTAAGAAAAATGGGAGTAAGAAACCTTCCCTCACCAGTGACAAAAAATTCGACGAGGTACCTTTTCTCGTTCTGTTTTGCAGGTTCCCTGAAATGGATAGGCCATTTTCGTACTTCATGACCATCTTGTTGCTTGTCGCGAACCTGGTGAGTTTGACTTTTCCAAGCTTCTCAGTCGAAGAATGTTTCCGTCATCCGTATTGGGGTAATATGAAGCAGTCATAAGTCCACGTTCGGTCCACTTGTTGTGTTTCATGTATTTCACCCACGCTTTTCATTCCTAGTGCGCACCACGGTTACATGCAACCGAAAATGGGACAATATACGACTTCAAGGCTCTCAGTATAGATCATGAATGGATTCCTTTGAATAGCTACAAGTAAGTAGTGGTCATTCGGTGCCGACACATTGTTCGATTTCACCATCACTAAAGGGGCCGCGTCTGCATCATTGTCAACGTAGCCACCTACTGAGGCCTTACTGAAACTAACTACCGTCAGCTGCAGTCTTTGTATACCCAGTATGCTGACCGTGGTTTTAGCATTTTGGCTTTCCCATGCAACCAGTTCGGAAGTCAGGTGAGTGTTTTTTATATTTGGGATACCTTCCTTCTGATACTTCTTTTCTAGGAGCCCGGTACTGATGAGGAGATAAAAGAGCGTGTATTGAAGAAGTACAACGTAACCTTTGACTTGTTCTCTAAAATTGACGTAAATGGCGACGATGAAATCCCTCTTTACACATTTTTGAAATCGAAACTATCCGGACCGTTTTATATCAAGTAAGTTATGACCTGTTTTCAAGCTCCGCTACCTTTAAACAAAGTTGTGGATGTTTCAAACTGTTTGACCAATTTGCCCAATAGGTTTCTGTTTTTTTTCCCGTCTGCTAAGTTGAGTGATGGGCCCTTTTTGACTTCGCTTTCAACCACTGGCGTTTAAACCGTTGTAGTTCCGGCCCAGAAATAGTAAACCTGCGTACGGAGATTAGGAATCTCTTATAACTATGCGTACGGCTTTATGTTCATTGACGTTTATCATCATCATCATTATCGTTCAGTGTTAAACAGCAAGGCAAGCCTCAATGACCTCTGCCTTTTCCCCCATAGTTGCAAGTTTCTGTAAACAGTGAATATCCAAGGGGAACAGGGAGTGGACCTACACAAGTGGGAAAAGATAAGATGCTGCTGTAGCCAACAAACGAAACACAGTCTAACTGTACAAACGCACGTGTTTTCAAT
>LUCM01005866.1:0-31673 GCA_008360955.1 Fasciolopsis buskii
AAGCACGGTTGCGAGGTGGCTTGGGAAGGGTGAAGGGGACTGAGTTTCATTTAGGTCTACCGGATATTTGGCTTGGCGACCAAAGGAGATTGAGTCGAGGATTCAGCACCTTCGCAAGCAAGGTGAACGCGGAGGTGGGGTCACTGCCCTCATTAGGTTTATTTCCCTCAGACAGAACTAGTAAGTCCGATTGTGGGGTGGAGAGTTTATGGACAGAAATTGCAGGCGTAAGTAGGGAAAGAGGTTCGGTATGCAAATTTGTCTTGAGGTGACGAAGATTTTTCAATTGTGAAGTTCAAGTGGGTTTTGTATTTTTGGTCCGGTAGTGGACACCGGGGCACAGGATAGCCGGGAGATGTGGGGCGATGAGAGAATAGTCATATAGGAGAAGGTAGCTTTGTTGAAACTTGGCAGTAGGCTTTGGGATTTGGCCCATTGAGGGGAGGAATCTTGAAACTGGCAGCGGCCCACTGGTCAGAAGGGGAGCGCCCGATACAACTGAAGTACCCGCAACTTGAGAAGCCGTTGATTAAACTATTAAGTGACCGCTTAATATATCTCTCTGGAAACGGGCCGTTTTTATTCCGTAAAAGATCTATGATATTTTTATAAGGCATATAGTAATAGCAATTTTCGGCCTTGTTTTCTGCTTTTAAGAACTCCTCAGCAGCAAAAGTTCATCACCGAAATCGAAATAAAATTGGGCAGTGGGCAGTTATTCTTGGGGGATTTTTTCCGGAGCCTAGGAACACAGTCAGGAGTGGTGAGTCATGCTACAGGCGTTGAGAATTGGTAGATTGGGACAAAGTGGGCAGTGGAAGGGCGGATCGGGTACATTAAAGGACAACGGCTTATCTTCGCTATTCGCAAGTACGTTTTTTGAGCTTTTCATCAGTTACGGAGTTCAAAAAAGGCGTCCTGTGGCAGCCAGATTGGGCTGGCAAGATTGCCCATTGAAGGGTCAATTTAAGCTGACTAATGGGAAAAAACAATTTCCATTGGACAGGTCCTCGATCTGTTGTTACTTCGTTTTTTCCAGGGTCCCTTTAGTCTTTTCGAAGACATCAAGGCGTTATGGACCATAATTACTTTAAATATATTCAATTGAAGCGGACCGAGCATGTTTAGTTGGGAATTTCAGGGTTATTAAGGTTATTCTTAGTACACGGTTGCGACGCTTGGACGTCGCTTTTGAGTTCAGCTGGATGAAGACATGTACAGGTTGTATAAATTCAAGGGACCGTCTGAAATTGTTGGCTAATGAGAGGCTATAAAAAGTTTGGTAACAGAACAACGTTGAATGGTGTCAAAAAAACTACGGGAGCGTAAAAGGTAGAGAAGGTAAATAGATAGGGCCAATTGTAAAATTGCTCTTTAAAGGGTAGATCGATAAGTACGTATGCGATGTCAGGAATATGTGGTTAGCAGGCATAAAGGACCTTTAGCATAGGTCCAGGCACAGGAGATGAATTATGTGGCGGGCCAGGCATGGAGGCCAAATAAAGATAAAAAAAGTTGGTCAGCGAGGAATTTAGGTTCGAGGTTAGTTGGTCAAAAAATTTTAGAAGGAAATATTTCAGCGAGACGGAAAACAAACGGTTTTCTAATTATGCTAAAAGTACTACAAAACCACTCTTAATAACACTAACACTCTAAATCGCAAAAGAAAACAGCGAGAACAACTCACAGCGAGGAACGGTAAAATGTCATGGAGAAAGCCTCCAAAGACCTTGAGTGCAAGGTAAAACTTGTCAACGGACCAAAACAGCTGGCGGGAAGAGTATTGATAGCCTATAAGTACCTTGTATGATAGGAGATATGAAAAAGTACGTCGGCCATCTTACCATGGATCCTGTAGCCAAGAAAATTGTCAAAAGTCTTTTAAAAATGTCGAGGGACGAAGAACACCGGCTAATCAAAGACATGCAGAATTAATATTTCGTCAGCATTGAGGAGTGAGGATGGATGTGACATGCATTCAATAATATATGTGACGCTGGTAAGCCAGTGTGAACCAAGAACCGGTTTCCTTGCTCTTTTGCTTGCGTTTGGAGGCTTGGCTCTTAGCAATTGCTGGCATGGTGATGGTCGCAGATTTAGAGGGAAAATTGGGGGTGATGTTCGCGGTAAACGATGGTAAGGGCGTCTGGAACAGGGATCTACGTGTGGGTGCCTTCGTGGCGGTTGGATGTCAACTTGGTGGGCATGATAGCCAAGGACGGGTACCTCCAGCAATAATTCTGTGCAATTGCGAAGACATGTCCGCCCAAAGAGTCGCAAGCTTTGTGGATCACATCAAGTAGCCTCGATATCTAGACAGACTTGCAACAGGGCCGTCGGTCTACGTTAGTGATTCATGAGAATTAGAAGCAATGTCCACTTCACCGCGGCCGTGGAGCAGGACGTATTTGTCCGTCCTGGGATAGTTGATCTGAGCCTTGGGTCAGTCTGCTTTCACTGTATGTTGAGACGTGCGAGGATGGGGCCAGAAGCTGGATGATAGGCTGTTGGCGAAATGCGATTGCAAACGCAAATGACTGGAATGGAAAAAGGGATAGATGGCTGTCTGAAGATATTGCAGGTGAGTGTTATGATGCGTGCAAATCAAAGAACGAGAAGTGATTAATGTTATGTAGAATGAGGTATCAGGTTTTGCCGAACATCTCGCTTGGAATGGTCTAATTATCGGACGCATGCATAAGTAAGGGTTTATATGAGGATTTCAAATATTAGTTTGGGAGTAAGTGAGAATGTGATTTGAGTATACCCTTTTATATGATTGCTACATATGCGTAAAACGAGATAGAAAATCAGTTGAAAAATTGCACTGGCTTGTTTCGTTGACGGAGATTTTCCGCCTATACCTACAGTGATTTTTACTTTTGGAAACTACTGGGAATATAAAATGGCTAGACGTTGTTGAGTGGGTTGAGATAAGACTTCGATCGTTTCGTTCACACAATACCCTGGACCCGATTCATAGGCTACTTCTATTATTGTGTAAGGATGTTGCACGTTTAGCAAATTTTGTATGGTTGTTGCCTTTCTAATTTCGTTTTTAAAAATAATGGAGGTAGAAGAATTCATCCTCATATTTAGGGGTAGTTTATTCCACAGGGAGGAATAGTTGATGAAGTTTTCCTAAGTGCTCTCCTCGACGTGGGAACTGACACCAAGAACTCAGCTGGACGCAAGCCATAGGAAAAGCTATTTCTTACTTGGGGTGCAGAGATGCACACATTTTTACCAATAATCCTATGAAAAAGGATAAGTTGATGTGAACTCGACGCAGCCATAAGGGATTGAGGTGTAGTTTTATGCAACGTTCCATGTAGTTTAACGAGGATGAGCAGCCCAGAAATCGTTTTGTAAATGTTCGTTGAACATTCTCAATCTCGACTCTATCACTCTGCCTCAAGTTGGAACACATGATGGAACATTAGTTCGGGATAGGTCTTATGTGCGTTTTATACATTAACAACTGGCTTTCCTGGTTTCTAAAGGTTCTATGCAACAACCAATGTAGTCTCCTAGTTTTCCCTACTTGTATCGTGATGTGTTCTAAGAAGTTGAATATGCTGAAGTAATGCAAACCCAAGTCTCTGGCAATGTGGGAGGAAGGAATGACTCCTTTGTTGATCTCAAAGATTCCTGTAGGAGAGTGGCATTTGTATGCAAGTTTGCCGCTTTTGTGGGCCGAGAATTTCATTGACCAAGCTGCGCACCATGAATCAAGCGATAGTAGATCATTTTTACTTTATCTGTGATGGTATTGAGGTCACGAGGAGGAAACGTGTATACAATTTTTATATCGTCTGCAAACAGAAAAGAAATACGAAGCCTAAAGATGCAAAAAATGTCGCTGATATACAGCAGAAACAGTAGTGTACCTAGTGCGCCTCCTTGAATAACCCCAACAGTAATCGGACGAGGCTTGGATAGGGTTCCATTTACATTCACGACCTGCAGTCTAGAGGCCAAATACGAGGAAAACCAAGCCAGAATGGGTTTTTTTATACTGCAGCTCTTGAATTCCATGAGAACCTTGCGATAGGCTACGCGATCAGAAGCTTTTGCCATACCTAAAAATATCACAGTTACTGACTTTCCGTCATTGGCAGCCCTCGCCACTATGTTTAGGAAATCATTCATGCAAGTAGAACATGATTTACTTAGAAAGAAAGCATGTTGGTCGGCGTTAATGAGGTACTGATCTAATAAGTACGTTGTTTACTCACTTTTTATTATTCTCTCCATAATGCGAGAGACAGCTGAGGTGTGACTGATGGGTCTGTAGTTAGATGGGTCCTGCTTTGAACCATTTTTGTAAATCGGGAAAATGACAGAAGTTCTCCATTGCCGAGGGATAGTGCCACAATTTATGGGAAGGTTAAATAGATTAGATAAAAGTATAGGGATGTCTGCACCCCCAGATTTGGAGAGGGCCAGGTGATGATCGTCCGGTCCGACGTGGAAAGATGGTCTCACTTTTGACAATGGTGGTTTATTATCACTTGGGTGATAAGAGAATTTTCGAGGAGAAGCAGAGACTGTCGGAATGTCCGGTATAATAGGGTTGTCCTCAGTTGTAATAGATGCGTCGAAATAATCACTGAACAACTCTGAATTCATTAAAGGGTCATTTGCGCACGTGCCCTTGAATATGGCTGACGTGATGTGCGTACCAGTTAGTGAGTTTTTAGTTCTCAGTGCTGCAGCCTTGTTGGCAGAGTGTAATGCTTGAAGTTACTTCTTATTTTAAAAAGAATCGAACGGTGTCTCGACCTCCCTTAGCAGACGGTTCATTTACAATGTCAGAGCAGGTTCTTTTGTTCTTTTGAATCTTTTCTGGAATACAGAACACTTTTTTGGGCCGGTCCAGGTTGCTCAACATTTTGGGGATCGTGTCACACTGGGATGGAGGGATTGTATCAGAACACACACTTAGAGTTGCATAACATTGGTTGGCGGACAGATGGGGATCGACCGATAGAAAGAAACTGTCCCAGTTTTGGCTACGAATCATGGAAGGAAGATAGCTCCATGAGGCTCTATGGTAAGGTATATTGGAAGATGAGGAGGAGATAACAGACGTTGAAACTGAGAACTTGCAAAGAATTTGGGAATAGTCACATCGGATTAGTTTGTTTTCTATGGATGTGCGCACCAGCTGTACGCCAGTTGTGAAGATAGGATCTAGAATACTGTCGGCCCTTGTGGGTAATGAAACATGCTGTGTCCAGCCACCCAGTCGTACACTGAAAACAAACGCAGAAAGGTGGTTTGAGAAGGAACAAGATACCCAACAAATCGATGGGGCGTTGAAGTCGCCCGCTACTAGCTTAGGGCCTGAAAGGTCGTTGGCCGAGTCACGCGCATCAAGTAGTGCTAAGAAATCTGACTGATACGTACCAGGGTGACGGTTGGTGCAACCGATCAGTAAGTCCTGATGCTCGATAGCAACATTTAGCCAGATAAAATCTTTCAGGTTATTAAATGTAGAATAATTGCGCCATGAGGCTGAAAGGGTGTCCCTTGTGTATAGGAAACAGCCTCCCCCGCGTCTATTTATCCTGTCTTTCATAAAAGCACTGTAACCAAATAAAGCAATGTCTCTGTTGGAGGTTTTATCGGTCAGCCATGTCTCAGTGATAGGAATGAAATCATATCTACATGTATACACCAACAGGTGCAGCGCGTGCACCTTATTTAGTATCGAGCAAGCATTCAATAGTAACAATGAAAATGGCTCAGTAGTACCATCTTTGTGTAAATTTGATCTTGCCTTGCGCATGACTATCGAACTTCTAGAAATATACCCATTATTATCATTATTAACTAGAGCAAATGTCATCATGGAGGTATGATTTTGTTTCGAGTGGAAAGGAAGAATGGATGTTCGTGGTAAGGCTTTTGGCTGATCATGTCCTGCCACGCCTGATTCAAAGGCTACGGTAGGTTCGAACCTGTTCATTGGCATAGGCGGTGAGCATAGTGTGTTTGTTCGGGAGTGAAGAGGCTGTGTAAAGTGGTGGAGGGCGTGGTATGGCTGAGGGGAAAACCGGATTAATCAAGGCGTATCCTGTCGGCATATGGAGCAAATCAATAGGTGGCAGGGTGTTCGAAGGACTGACTTCTATCTGATTGGAAGCCTCGAGATTTGGTCTGGAAAGGTGCGAGGATGGGTTTTGGCAGATCGTCTTAAGAATTGTGCTTATAGGCTTTAGATGGTCAATTAAGGATAACTCGGAAAAGTGTGGTCTTTTCCAGGGTTACATATGGTTTAAACGTTCGTTTGGGGGAACAGGTGGCGGGCCAGCACTATGAAAATCAGTTTCAGTTCTGGGGCCGTAACCGAGGTTGAGGTTATGATTATTAAATGACGTCATTGGATGGGGCATAGAGACGGCTCTTAGTGCTGTGGGGTAAGTAAGCCGAACCAAAATGTCCCGCATGCACATTACATACTTGAGTGAGATTCCTTCTGTGCATAAGTAGCCGAAGCATCTCTACGCATAAACTCAACGATTACAGAATCCATATTGCTTGTTTACCCGAACTTTGTCCACCCAAACCCGACAGCCAATATATTCAAATCCCAGACTGGCGCATCCAACTCGACGTACCATGGTGGGCCAGACGAGCTTCATGTAACGGCGCAGTAGGATGGTCATGCCCTGCAGCCATTGGGACAAACTATGCTCTAAACACTCCTTAGTAGATACTAATCAATAAAAATAACCCCGATTCGGCTATCGTTCGGGGCGAAAGTTTTTGGGGTTGCCCACTCTAAACTGTGAAACAAACGCCCTAATTCCCAGTCATCGTGCCCAATTTCAGCCTAGTTCAAAACCCCAGCTAGCAAAGTTACTAGATGTCCCGCTATTAATTATCCTGACACCAGCTAACATTGGACTATATGAGCCTTACGAACATGGGTTGGAATTCTAGTTCATGACCCAGTATTTCTGAGATGATCACCTGGGATTCACGGGATTTTACTTCACCACTTGCATCCTTACTTTCTCACGCGTCCAAGCTAGATTTTCTTTCACCTTCCTCCTGTAGGGGACTTATCTTTGTTGCCATTGACATAGGTCAGTAACCATTGAGGCGTTCATAATGTGGATTGACAAAAATAACATTAAAATAATTGATAGATCAATGGTTTGATCATATTCGGCGATTTTTAACACCCTCGACTTCCGTGATCCACTCTTCTCCCGTCATCTTATGCTCCTTGTCGGCTTGGTGACTTTGATTAGGCGCCCTTGGTAACCCGAAACCTGCAATTAACCCTAAAACTTCTACTAAAGCTCAGGTCTAGTTGCCACGCTTTGTGCAATAGAACTACGTCGCAGGTACACTGGCTACGGTTTAATAATCACCATAATCCCTAATCTGTCATCAAAGCCAGGCTACTCTCTATTGTGTTTCACATCTCGCACCCTGGCTGGACGCCCTGTTATCGGTTCGTGAAATTTCGTTGTAAGAACTTTGTCATCTCCAGTGCATCTCTTAATGCACCTTACCGCCAGCCGCATTTAAGTACAATCAAAATTCTCAGGAGTTCCGTATTCCTTTGTAAAACCTTCTTAAAGTATCCCCAAGATGGTTTAAAGTTTTCTCCGTCTTCTTCAACATTTTATCGGCCCATCACTGTTGTTACATACGACTATCTTATCCACTCTCATGGCGTTCCGCCTGGTTTTTAACAATTCCACCAAGTGACCTTATTCCTCTTGCTTCTTATCGCCTCAACTCAAATTTTCCGTCCCTTGCCAAATGCTGTTGTCTTCTGGCGACTTTAGCCTTATCTCGAAACCCGTCACTGAGCTTGGGTTTTGTTTTGCGCCAGCGACACGCATACTTAGTGCACTTAAACACCTAAATGACTTTCACTTTGCTGCTTCCAAGCATTCCTATGAAGCTCTGTTTATTTGTGTAAAACTAGTTTTCTGTTTCATTTCTGACTCGCATACTGGTACTTTTCGAATCGCTTTGCACTACCTGGTTCTACTTTCCAGTACAGTTTCCGACTAACCCAACACTTTGCTCATCTCCTCATCGCGTTTCCTTTGCATCACATTTGTCCATATTTGATCCTGCCTCGCGCATGCTTTCTGCAAATGCATGACCATTATTGTTATTAACAGCCGCCACTATGAAGCTTACAGTGATTTAGTGCCAGATAGTGCTCCCCAGTTCAAGGGTGGTGGTGACCCAGTTAGCTGCGAATTACCATCAACAGCCGAAGTGGCCGGCGGGTCTGGGGTTAAAATCTGTGACCTTTCCGCTGATTGAGGCTCTGCTCACTTGTCCAACACCCGTCAACGTTTACATTGTCAAGAATAATTCTTATCAGATCTCTTTTCACATGTTGGTCATACTGGGATGGCTACTTAAACCGGTTGTCTGTTGGGCAGCACAGTCGTGTATTTGCCTCTCCGTAATGTTCTAAATTGCAAAATTGGATAAAAACAATCTGTTCCTACTCTGGGTGCCGGTGATCTTGGGGTCAGCTGTGGTCGGCAGCGTACAGTGACCCCTTGGACATTTGTGCATTTCTGTTTTCGCTATAGACAATAAGGTAAAGATCTGTGTACTATCATTTTCTCCCGCCGTTTCTGGTTTTGAGACGTTTTTTAGATTCCTACGCTTTTCGTGCTCCGTAGAGTCGGTATCCACCTAAACAGAATGCAAACGAAGGCCTCAACGCGGGTAGAGCATGGCGGCCAGCTACTCAGTCCCTCTGCCATTTGATCAACTCGTGCAACATTAGAAGGCACAGGACAATATAAAACATATCTCTAACATTTTCGACGAACTAGAAGTCATTTCAGCCATTCCGATGATGAAAGACAGGACATTTGGTGGATGTGGCTGTTCCCTCATTAACTTCAGATGTTGTTTCACAACTTTGCTGAGTCAACTCACTCACTTTTTCTCCGTATCTACGTCCAAAAACATCCAAAATAATAAGCGAATCCAATTCTGCTAGTTCTATAAAAGAGAAACGAAAAGTTGGTGTGCAGACTGCAGACCCATCAGCCTCGAGGTTAAAGAAATTACGCCTTCCAAAGCCGCTCTGCTAAACGGTCATTTAGCTGGTGAGTTGTCGTAGACGCCCTATGGTATCTCTCAGTAACCATGTTATACCAAACAAACCTATAAACCACTTCGGGTTCTAGCGACTCGGCAACCCATCAACCCCTGCCTCATTGAAATCCGAACGGCTTTCAGCACCCTCGATAATCACCGACTCTGAAACACAGCTGCAGGCGACGATGTGCCAGAATCGTGCAGCAGACTATCTGGTGCGTGCTGGCTGCCAATGCAGGCAAGAGTTCGCTTCTACAGTAAAGGATCTGAAGAGCATTCTGTTAGGTCCTACATTGCTTAAGAGTGCCGCTGTGGCCGGCTTCATGCAACCACGTCAAGGACTGGATAAATGCGCCATGCCACCGGAAAATTTGGTGCAATAAAACATGTCTAAAATTAAAAATGAAGGTATTACTGCTCAATGAAATATCACCAGCTTACGAGGAGGATGTTTGCAACTGTAAAAGTAGTCAAGGGATTACAAGGTCGTAAGCAAGTCAAATCGAGTAACTAGTGAAAGTCAAACGGGCACAATATTAGTTTATCTCAGGGGTATATGCATCTGTCCTGAGCAATGAAGTAAGGCTATACAAGGGGTTCAAATGCATCAGTCATCAACAATCATTTTCAGAAACAACCGAAATTGTTCACTGATTTTACATTCAAAATATGCCTCTGAACGTGATAGCACAAAGCATAAATCTGCTGGAAATAAGATGGTGTGGCTGAATCAATCCAAAATCTGCTATTCTGAAAGGCAAAGAAAAAAGTAAAATCAAATTGAGGAAATACGTTAGCAGCAGTAAAGCGCACGAGATAGGACTGCTAGAATGATTCAAGTTCACACTAAATAAGACCGAACGTACTGAAAAAGGAGCCAGTTGAGGGACAAAATTCATGAACAAACTGCAGTCAGTGGAACGGATTTCTACTGAAAGACTCAAAATACTTTTGAGAGAAGGAAACTGCATAAAAAATGGACCCTTTATGAAAAAATAGAAGAGACCACGATTCAGTTAAACGTTGCTGGTACAATAGGTGAATCGTGTATTTATTTATCGTTACGAGATTTTGTATGTAAAGGATGAAGGTTATCTGGAATCAGGGCACCAAAAATACCAAGGGGCGGGCTACAGGTATATGGCGGTCAAAATTTGTGGGCCAGGAATGTCCTGGAACTTTTGCCAAGTTACTTTGATACTAGCTGGTCAGCCAAGCCTTGCTGCAAGTAGGGAAGTCGGTTGTAGTAAGTAATTCTGGCTTCATTGTTCCATGGAAATCAAGATGGGCGTTAGCAACTGCCCCGGGGGTGGCCCGTTTCCCTTACGCTACTGGGTTGTGGACGTGTTACCATTGTAGCCGGTGGTCTCAATGCCCAGCGTTGTGCAAAAGAAAAGCAAGGATAAACAATCGCATGGAGGAGCACAACTGGTGTTGTGCGGCGTGTGTCTAGATATATGAACAAAGCCAAACAAAACCTGATTACGTTTCTTGGCTCGCACAGCGTCTTTTCGGTAGGTCAGGTGGACAAAATATAACTTTTTGGAAGAGGCCGACTTGTTGTTATGCTACGATTAAGAGGCTGTTAGGTGTAAGTACAAGCGAGACAGAAAAAATGTCATGAGTGAGGAAAAAGTAAAGTATTTAGGGAGAAAGCAAACGCCTAATTAATGGGAGCACTTGTGGCGGGAGTATTTCCCTGGTTCTTTGAAAGAAGGCAGTGCAACCAACCTAGAAGGGCAGGAGTGACAATAAACGGAAAGGAGGACTAACTGGAAAGGGGCGGAAATCTGCGACCTACGGACCAATGCCATTTCGGTACCACCTTCGCTGATACTGGGCCCTGGCTTTAACATGCGGAATGTGGCGTAGTGGAAAGTGCCAGTGCAGTTTTTAGAAGTCGACGGCTAGCTAAGGAGCATGGTCTTCTGGCCTGCATGTATTTGGTAGTTGGAGGACCCAGCTGACGCTTAGATAATCATACGTGGGACCTTTGAAATATTAGATTGGTTCTATATGCTGTCAGTGTTAATTGGAAGCTTGGCAAAATGTGACCTTAAATATGATTTGACGTAGTCCTTACAGATTATTAGAGAATTGTGACCGGGAGCCTAGGGTTTGGCGGAGAAGCATAGTGGCGGGTGGATTGAGGACGAAGACCCATTCACCAGGTTACTTGAAAAAGCCAGCCTGATTTTCAGGCGATGCAACCATAGTGGCTCAAAAATGAAAACTGGAGAACGATAAATGAAGACCAGATGGATAACACAGGACGAATCTCTGACAGTGGGAGATATTGATTTTTCGAAAACTTCCAGATTGGCGTCCGTTAGGGTAGCAGCAGTCAGGCAATTCCTCATATGGACAGGGCAACTGCCCTCAAGACGGTTGTTTCTACTACTTCCAAAAGACTGGCACCCTGCAAGAAAAGTGACAAAATTGGGTGCGTCCTCGTTAAGCCTGTAAGTTACTAGGATAATATCCCGGTGTGAAGACGCAGCAAAACCTTTTAAGTGACTGAATTTTTTTATGGTAGAGCTGCAATTAATTGGCGCAAGAGTGGGGGCAACTTTTCTGCCCAGGCAAGGCGAGCCAAAGGGTTGTAAAGACAACGAGGTGGTGCACGAAGAGTCAAGAGCAATGAAAACAAGTCATAAAGCAGATGGCGACAAGGGTAATTTAGTGGACCGAGACTGACACTGCAGAAGGAAGAAGAAACACATAATTAGGCTAGAATGGGGTCCCAGAAATATTGGAAAGAGATGTGGCGGAGAGCAGAGAAGGAATGAATTAGGGCAGGAACAAAAGGGTGGTGATTGTTCAGGAGAGAGGAGTTGAGATGAAATTTCCGGCTGGTTAGTTGTGAAAGAAAGTAATGTTATTGCGATGGGCTAAGATTCTTCTTTTGAGCTGGGGCGCTGGTAGGCGTGGTTGATCGTGGGACTGCTTTTATGATGGAGATATGCTAAACGGAGGAAAAGGACGCAGCTGCACTGGCCTTTTGCGGGGCATTAGTAGGTCATTTCAATCTGCAGTGGGAATCTGTGATTTCCTTATGGTGTGCAGATTTACTCGGCAAAGACCTTTCTATCCTCGTGAAAGAGTAGACAGTGCGAAGGCATCCCTATGAATAAAGTTTTGTCTTGGGTGGTTTTGATGGACCAATAGAACGAAGATGAGGCCACCATAAGTCACGCCCTCGAAAACTGCTTTGCACCAGCGACATTGATCAGTGGAATCAGCACTGGACAGAATCTGCTAAACACTCGCTCATATATTCTAACACATTGTGAAGGGTGTTCCGCCATGCTGGAAGATGAAAAAGGCAATTTTAGGAGCATCTAATAGAGTGCGAACGGGGACTTCAAATCCACTAAATTAGGCGCCCTTAGGTTTCACTGAGGGTCTTCTAAAGAAATTTAGTCAATAACGCAGCAAACAGCAGCGATGCATTCTTGTACTGGGTTTTCGTGTTCTTCGATTAGGTCGGTGGGCGGACGCAACCTCGTTGTGACCAGAGCCTCCAGTTAATCGTTCCAGTTTGCATGATTTATGGCTCAACTACAAGAACACACCTGTGACCTCCGCAGCACATGTTGGATCCGGTGAATTGACAGTGATGGTTCAGACGCTGTAAATCTAGGGGCTGAGACCTTGACACGATTAAGCCTAGAGGCTGCCATTTATAACGAAATCGGAAATGGGTTATTTCCATATGTAAATGGGGTAATGGCAAAAAGAGTTGCGTCAAAATGTGTATAAATCCGCTAATTATCAGGCACGTAAGCCGGCCAGCGAGTGTGCCAAATCGTGATGGTCAAAGGTTTGTCTGAATAAAGTCCAAAATTAATATTTAACAGAAACTACAGTCTGGTTTTTCACGTCAGTTTAGAATAAACACTAAGGACACATTTTAAGGAACAAGCTACACTTTAGGCTTTTATAGTACGGACTCTGCGTCCGCGCAGCAGGGAATCGCCATGACCGGGTCCTTTTTACCGTGGCCCTTGATGTTTCCGGATGAAATGACCTGCCGCACAAATGAACGCAAAACAATTGAGGGCTTCCACTTCGACTTCACTAAAGCCTTCTCCATATGTCATCATCTGCTAGACCAAAAACAGCCAACATTCGATATAATTGGATCGCCCGGAAAATGCGTTGCAGATTCCCAACGAACACAGCATTACGGATCAACCCTGTGCTTGGGACTCTTCTGTTATTTTTTTTATTTTTAAATGGCTTGCCACGGGAGATGGCTAGCCACGCTTCTTCTCTGCATGTGATGTCAATGTAGTAGTACCTAGGAGCATTCAAGATATCGCCTCCTTGGCATCTACCACTAAACTATGGCAAATGTTATCTTCGTGACGAAAACATCCATGATATCAGCAATTGACCACCGCGTTGCTTGTAATAAGTCAAGAATTGAAGATTTGCCCCTATGAATGACATTCAGCTGTCTAGGAATTGTCAGGTGGCGGCCAGCAAAGCCATAGGAGTCCTGGCCAGATTTCGCTTAACAATGTCGTGCAACTAAAGAGCGATGATTCTGCCCTTGCACGAATTGCTATAACGTTCTCCCCTCGAGTACATTATATAAACCAGGGCCCCAAACTATCGCACATTTATGGATTACATAGAAAAAGTCAACATTAGGCAACGAGATTGCTGGGTGAGCAGCGAAAAAATAGCCATGCGCAAAGACTTCAGGAGATTGATCACTACTCACTGAGACTTGTACAAAACGTAGGCACTTAGCACAAACATGCAAGATTATGAGGCGCCTAACAGACATGGAGGCTGGCCATCCTTATGAGTTTGCTCCCCTATGCGGCACATATGGGTAGAGCCGGAATCAATAGACGATAAAATGTAGGATGGAATTAACAGCCCGGCTTTTCAAGAACCGGATAGGCTGCTCTGAAACGGATTGTCTGAGAGTGGTGATCGCTGCACGTCAGTGGAAGCTTTCGAACAAGCTCTAGATCTGCGCTGCAATGTACTCGTCCCGGATATGGAAAGAGTAAGCGGTCGAGTTGCCTAGTCTTGTAAGACCGATTGTCTGGATACGGATCTCGTATTGCGTTTACCTGCCATTAACCGTTAGAAACACTAGTACGTCACCCTTACTCGGCTCTGTACGATTGCAGTACTGACAACACTGACAATTGACCGGTAAAAGGAAAAGAGTTGGAAGTGGTGGAAGGTTCAGTATATTTTGAGCGTAGCGTGCGAGTGGGTCGTGCGCGAGCAACGCACAAGTGACGATCCCGCAGTTGACTGCGCTGGTCGGTCAAAGTTCGGTTAAACGGGCGATCTGGAGGAACAACTCAGTGTTCCGTTGCAGTCTTCCTTTCACCGCCATGCGTGTTTGAGTATGTCGGGAGCGCACGACGCTGTTCCCGAAACTCTGCTCTTCAGAAAACAAATAACTTTTAATCCCTTGCAGTGTTAGAAGCCAAAGAAACTCATTAACAACACACTGGTCTTGAGGCTTGTTTGGCCGTTAGGGCCACATATTTCTTGTGTAACCTGAACCGGGCTAAACCATGGTAACCAAGGTCGCGCGTATTTGGTTACTTTGGTTTACTCGGCGTCGTACATCATTTGTGTCGTGATATTGATGTTTTAATTGTTACTGACTGATACACTTGCTGGGTTCATTTAATTGGTCCGCATGATGGGTTGTGAGTCCGATTGTCTGGATACGGATCTCGTATTACCTTCACCTGCCATTAACCGTTAGGAACACTGGTGCATCACCCTCACTCGGCTCTGTACGATTGCAGTACTGACAACACTGACAATTGACCGGTAAAAGGAAAAGAGTTGGAAGTGGTGGAAGGTTCAGTATATTTTGAGCGTAGCGTGCGAGTGGGTCGTGCGCGAGCAACGCACAAGTGACGATCCCGCAGTTGACTGCGCTGGTCGGTCAAAGTTCGGTTAAACGAGCTATTCGGCGAAACAAGTGGACACAATCATACTCGATCATCGACATGAAACCCGCATTTGTTCGATTCACATCGTTGGCGCGTCTGATTCTATGTATTTACATCACTGTTTTGCGCTAATGCATTGCAAAAGAGAATCCGCTACCTAAACGACGGGAGTTCCCGAGTTTAGCGCACGTTTACAATAAATACATTCAGATGAGCAAACGTCAATTAACATTAAGTCCATTAACTGAATGCTCATTTGTTGGCAGATTTATTGGACCGGTCAGATTTTTGCTGAGGAATATATGCAAAGCTTTTGCGCTTGCACAGATTTGGCGCAGCGGCATGAACAGTCTGCTAGTTCTGTCTAATCGGGCTGTGGTCCTGGTGTAAGAAGCACTCCTAGTAATGTATGAAGTGCAAAACATTGCGGGTATCGTTCTTTCATTTTGGGAGGAGCAATGTGTCGATCAAGCTGTGAGCTGCGATCCTGCAGGATTTGGTTCCTTAGGTATTGATGCTATAGCAGTATCAGCCATGGCTAGTACGCCACTGGGCTTCGGCTGACGTTGGCTTTCTTTAAAATTGTCTATTTTACATAGTCTTTTGTGCATATTACGTAGGTTTTGCACATTGCATTAGTGCAACGGATGGCTTGTGGGCCAATACATAAGGTTAGGCTGCGTAAGTGTTGATGACGGATGGATATTTGCTGAATTTCTGCTCATTTTTGTCATTTTTGCTCATATCAGCGCAAACTCCAGTGAAGCACGCTATTTTCCATGTATATAGATTAGGTTAGCTGGCAGGTCGTATTAAATTAGATTGTTTCGGTGCATTTGCAAAAATGGATCTAATGTGAACGTCTTAATGCCGACCAACAAAATTAGTGGGATCCTGGGTTTTGGGCCTTTCTGCCTTTATTATTTCCAAGTTCGTCAGAAAATTCCCTGGAATGCCGTTGCTTCTGGATATACTAAACAAGGTAATGCAACTATTCAATAGCTTTCACATCAGACAAGTGAAATGTGGCAGGGATCTACGTGTGTTCAATTTTGACATTAACACGCGGCATCCCAGCCAGTAAAACAACTGTTATTACCGTGGTTCTTTACTTTGTCTTGCATGCTAAAAAATAGACCACAAAAGATGGCCTGTGTTCACTGGCTGATCACTTTTCTGCTTTTCCGGTTTTTGATTATCCAGCTGTAATACGCTGAGATAACGCTAAATCGAGAAGCAGTAGCGCTGGAGTGGACAACCTCACATCCAAAGCTCCTACCAACGACCAGCACAAACGGAACTGTATTCTACACAGTTTTGTAAACAATTGTTCATAGATTTGACAAACCAATATGTAATATGTGGTCATTTCCACTCGTGACATAAAATTGAGCGCAGCTGCATTTATTTTCCACTAGTCTGACCACTCAGGTTTATTATTGGTGTCACAAACCCACGCACAAATCCTCTTGTTGTCCGATCGTATGCTTGAAATCGTGAGGTTTACACCGCCTTTTATGGTCAAAGATAAGTTCGTTACTGAATGTGTCTCAAACAACATGGTGCAAGCGGCCCCATGTGGAGTAGAGAAACTAAGTAGATTTCTCGCGTGCTGCTTACGCAATAAAATGCCATCGGCGCTTTAACCACCATCATCATCACTAGTCATCGGTGGAATACAGAAGAGAGGGGGCGAAAAGGAGCAGATGGTCACTGTTTTTCTTCATTTTCTTCCGAAGTCGCAAAATCTTGTTCTCCCTGAAATCAAAAAGCGAGCCAAAAAAGTTTAATCAAGTCATTTAAATCGACTGCTATGGGGATTAATATCGTTCAGTGAACATTTACTGAGTACGTATGTATATGAACATGCATGTACGCACTTTATATACTTATTACAAAATACGTTGGGGTCATGAAAATATCGCGACTTGGCAACATCGGCGATGTGAACAACTGTTTACTGATTCCATTGAATAGCGTTAGGGAAAATGTACACAAAACCACGCCATCCACCAATTTTAAGCACTTTCTTTAAATGAGGGAATAATGATCATTGTAGAAATTGATTGCGCATGAGTCGCTTCACTGGTGGTCCGCTAAATCCAATCTAATTCATTATTGGACGGATAGAACTTTATCTTTCTCATCATGCAGGAAAATAGCTTCCATTTAGATCGCAAAGGCAATGAGGACCAGCTCCCATAAAACAGGACAAGCGCACCATGCGTAACCGGCTACCATATAGAATGATGTCTTTTTTGCTTTATTGTTTACATATTTCCGGTTTTGTGCATTAGCCATGATTTCCAGCCTGGAAGACAGTTATATTTTATTCTTGGTTAATTTTGCTCACGAATGATTTACGCGCTAAACAAACGAGTGCATGCACTACTTCCATACTCAAATATAGACGCAAAAATGTGTATCACAACGCGCATTCTATTTACTTATCTTAACCTTTACTAGGTAGAGAACAACAAAGAATGGCACAGTTATAAACGCTAATCTAGTTTGATTTTCATAGGATCAAAGAACCCTAAGATCAAGTAATTCAACCAGCACGGGTTTCATAAGCCGTGTGGCATGGAGTCATCACAGTATCAAGCGATGCTTGCTCAACCTAAGGTAAAACAGCTCAGAAAACAACTACACCAAACGGCGGATTTCCAACAAGAGGAAAAAGTTTTAAGTTTGATATTCTGATTGCATTCATAAAGTAATTTATTGAATACTACATGAAAAAAGCGGTGAAACAAAGAATTACACAACATAGTCCCACCAGTTGACAGCAAAATGAGAAAAGTGGAGGCTTTCAGTATGAAACATGGAATGATTTGGAGCCACACGGTGTATCAACAAATCAGATAAGGTTGAAAGTTCAGTGATAAAGAATTGCTAACAATCATGAAAACACTCGTCAGAGACGGGATTTTACGTCCGATTCCTCCATTGATTTGTGTCTAACACAATCATATGTTGTAGGTGGTAACCAATAGGCATAAATAAACAAGTTTCCGGAAGAATCAGAAGCAACCAATGATCTGACTTCGGGTACTGTCTCGAAATGCAAGTGAAACAGGAATGAAACTCAAAAGGTCACCAGAATAACGGGCAATCGTGAAGAATGAATAGTTTGACTGCAAGATTGCCGCTGTTTGCAGCATTTGGTCCCGTCCGCCAAGATCTCCACTCGACGCATTTGATCCTATCCCTTCACCCAAATCGAGCTACTCTCATTGGCCTGCCAGCTACTGAGGCTTTTTATCAAGTCATAGATTAACCGCCTTGATTTACTTGCCAACTACTACCTAACTACCAGAACAGTGTGTATTGAGAGAGAAGACTTGCCCCAAGCACCGGTCAGGATCGTTTGACTGCCTTGCAATAATCACACTACAGTTGTTTTACATCGGCTAACAACCTCATCTAGATAAAAGTACATTAAAATTTGTGCAGGCTAATACAGGTGCTTAAACAGGAGTATAAGGAACATCAACCAGCGTTATGCGTTCCCAAGCTCTTATGAAAATCCAGTCTACGATGTAAAAACAACTTTTATTTGGTATTCGCAACGCTTACATTTACTTTTTGGAAGCCATATTTGTCTCATCAAAACAATTGCTTTTGATCACCTGTACAGATTACCATTTTCTTTATCGAAAACTTATATTGGTTTTACTTATGGAAATCATCTTCACGAATGAAGTATATTGACCACTATGACAACGTCAAAGAAACTTGCACATCTAAGTGAAGAAACTTTGGTGGAATATAAAACCTTCTTTGATACCTACGATATCAACAGTTCGGGTAAAATATCTGTTTTGGATGTAGCACCACTGATGCGCAAAGTCGGCCTGATGCCTTCAAATATAGAAATCGATGTAAGTTAATAGCAGTTGATTTCTTCAACTACCAAGCTTTTGGTCATTATACGTAAATTTTTGGGTGGTGAGCAGAGATAGCATTTCTCATAAATATTAGTTCTTTTCTAAGATTGACGATTCCTTACAACAGTACACCCAACATTACATCCAGTAATGTGATTTTAGCAAAATCGACTAAACAGAAGGTAGTTATATTTCGTGTAATCACCAGCGATTTCGAAAATGTTCACTTAAAGTTGCGTGCTCATGTTTCACTGAGTCGTCACTGTTATTTCTTTTAGACGAAAAATTTATTCCCGCCATGCACAGTTGTCATTTGTTTGGAAAGAAGAAAATAATTTAAGGTTATCTCAGCTCAGTTCTTATGACCACGAACCGTGTAATGACACTTCCTCCTGACTTTAGGTGCTTCCTTACAGCGCCATCTACTTAGAAGAGAAGGTAAAGGAAACTGAAAAATTTAGTTGAAGAACCATATAACAAGTGTATTGGATGTGGTTTTTTACTGCATCAATGTCGCCTCCTAGTTTGATCATGGAAGACTTTTGTTTGGTACGATTTGACCGTGCCTTGATTACTGCATCCGGGCTTTATAAGCCAGTTTGCTTACAGCTGACTATTTTTTTGCACTCTGTAACAACACTGAATTCATCTCCTGAAGAATCAACAGTTGATAAACAGGAATATTTTGAATGCGATAATGTCACGGACCGCAGCGTTAGGTCATTTCATATGTCACCTCCAACCATATCTTACAATTCGACGTGACTTGTGAACTCCAACTCGATAGTGTGGCTGAAATTACAAGAGCTAATCCAGAGTTCGTGATTAACATAATAAACACTCCCAGCCAATCTGCTTGCATAAAAGATCTACTTCAACTGTATCTTTTTCCAATACTCCCTTTATTCTCCGGGTTTACTTATAAAGTCAATGAAAGTAATTTTCGGCCTTTGTGACATTATTGAAATCACACATGTTGACAACTGCAGGGTAATTGCATCCCTACTCACGACCGCGCCTCCATGAAACTTGAGAACGACTAAATGCGGCTTCCGTCGATCTGTTTCTGAATACCACCGGGAGTAATATCTCGGCAGGCAATCAATCTCCTGAGGGTAAAACGCAGACAATACCACTTGGCACAATGGCTAGCCCCTTGGATAATTCTCTTCATAGAGATTTTCCAAGCTTCTTCGATTCTTCTTTTATATTAAAAAGGAGTCCTCCCACGGAAAATAGGACATTTATGAAAAAGACGACCGTCATTGGTATCATTTAAATCTACGAGAAATCTGTAGATGTGGTATCCGTCCCAGCATTTATACTTTCTGATGCCCTCAACCTGTAGGATGCAAACTTTGCAGTCGTCCTTTTCTGGTGATCAGAAAGTGAATACCGACGTTGGTCAGAGATTTAGAAAGTCATGGTTCGGTTTTCATAATTGCTGGCCTTACAGTGGTATATTCCGATTTTGGTTTCCAACTCAGAGCATGGGCTTTTTAAGAGGAAAATGGAACAAGAACCATCAAGGAAGCAAACTGAAAAACTGCATTAAAAGAGAAGGATTTCGAATTCAAAAACTCCGATGAGCAATATGAAATATTACCTTGAACCGCCGCTGAGATGGATCTCGAGAACAGCAACTGGGCAGACTAAGTTAATCTATACCAGCCAGTCCGCCGGCTAAGTTCTTCATATCAGCTCGATTTTTCATAGACTGACCATCTCGACGCATCCCTCAGCCGGTGCCTACTACGGACAACAGCGTGCTGTGAACCAGGCTTTACGTGGGCATGAACAGCACGTTTTAATCATTTTTAGCTAGTTGGACTCAGCGTTTTTTTATTTACTGGGCTTTATGGCTCTGTACCTTAGACCCAACCGCGGAGACGATTCCCACTTCATAGTTTATCAGTGCTGCCACAATAACAGTGTTAATATGTCAAAAACCTTGGCACATCTCCAACGGCCTTGTCTCAGAGCAGCATAGCAGGACTGGCTCCACTGTATAATCGAGCTTTGATTGATAACCGGGTGTCGTAGATGCTTCAATTGGTGTTGTACTGACGTGCATTGTATGTTGTTGGATGTCAATTTGGCCTTCTGTATACTCAAACACACTTCATCCGATATAAGACTACCAGGTGGGATGCAACTACCCAAGTGACTAGGCTTTTCTATTGCACCCAGTTCTGCCCCGGTGCGGGCACGACTCAGCTTCGAGCCAATGCAGGCCCTTAACATTCCTTCATATTTCGGATACGAAGGATTCATCCTACATTATCGCCCACGCTACCGAGAACTTTCGTCTTAGCAGCTTCCTCATTCTGGAGTACATCCGCCCGCAAATTCTAAGTCAATCAGTTTACTCTGAGAAAATATCAATTCCACCGTTCTCAGAGGAGAATAGAGTAACTCCTATCATAATTTTCTTCAAATAAGATTTTCTGAGGACATAGTACTCCATATCACTGCCCAAAAAGCTCTTAAAAGTAGAACAATGGATGTAAACCCTTCGTTCGACTGGCCTAAAAACCTTTCAGTGGTCTTACTAATGCTAGTACTTTTATCTCACTGTGAGGCCAGATGCGACTAATTTTCTGGTACTGAACGTTTTCTGGTCTTCAGCAAGCTCAGATAGCATAAAGCCGTTTGCGTATTCCACCTGTCTGTCTTCGGGAAGCTGAGATCTGTTCTGCCGAATTTACCTGTTAGCCCTGCTAATTGTCTCTAAAGGAAAAAGAATCGTTTTAAGAAATCCATCAAAGAACTTGCTGTCCCACAACATTTTGGTGATTCGTTACCAGATAGCCTCTCTGGTACGTGAAAACACCAAACTTGTCCTAACGCATGCGAGTGAAATTGCTAGATAGTGTTAAATGGTACAGATCACCTTTTAAGCTCTCACAGCCAACGTTTATTCTAACGGCGTCCCTCTTTGGGTTATAATCCAGTCCAACGGAACGCATAATCTAATAAAAGCCCTTTGGACTTCGGATTCATTCTAAGCTTTTCCTTTTAATATTTTTAAAAAAGCAAAGGAATAACCAACCTCAAGTAATAAAGCACATCCTTTACTGGCTCAGGGAAGATACTGGGCCTGGAAATCGTAGATGCTATTGTCGTACCAGAATACCCGTATTGTACTTTAGCAAATCCATAACCGAATCGGGTTTTCGAGAGGTAAGTTGAAGTGAATACTTCACCGTCTTCGATGTACCCAGGTTCGATAATCTGATTATTTTTCATCCGACCATCTAGAAACCCTGACTAACCTTTACTTGGGGAATAACCGCACGACAGCTGAAGCGTCACCACATATCCTTTGTACCAGAAAAGCTCTCCTTCAACGATGAACTAAAAGCAAAACAAAGTGGTGCATTGAAAATCAAGCCTAATTTGGCTCCCAGCTCCCTGCATATTTCCCACTCTCTCACTCACTTTCTAAATGATTTCCATCTTATGTTGTTGCGTTGGAACCATGCCTGTGTTTAAAGGTCTATATCGCCCCGGAATGTTCGAACTCATAGCGCAAAGATAATACAACTTGGAGCGATAACTATAAAAAATGTTGCGAAGATACCTAAAAAGCCAGAAATTGAAGGTCAAAGTATGCATCACTATCATCAACGATCAGTGTTAAACAGCAAGGCAAGCCTCACTGACTGCTGCCTTTCCCCAGAGTTACACGTTTATATAAAAAGAGTGAATATCCAAGGGGAACAGGGAGTGGACCTACACAGGCGGGAACAGATAAGATGCTGCTGCAGCCAACTCACGAAACAGTCTAACTGTACAAACGCACTCTTTCAATCATTCTGATTCGATAGAAAATGACAGCACGATCGCCACTGTTCACGGTTCACTACCATATCCTTCAGTGTCTCCGGCCAGCAAGTCGGCGAGTCTTTCGGACCCCAACCACGAAGGTGTCAGACACCTACTTTACCTAACTTCGCTGTACATTTTCTCATTTCACGTTGCCACGTCATCTGTTGGCCTCTAGATGGCTTCTTCCATTCCTTAGGAGGAACACAAAATAGGGCACGGTATGGTAGATGAGTGTTCGTCATACGCAACACGTGACCCAACCAGTGTATTCTACTAAGTTTTCATACGCTGAAACAAGCTATTCTCGGAAGTGGCACCCAATACCAGATTCCTAACCTCAACATTACGCACCTGGTCACTCCATCCAATCCTAGCCAACCGACGAACATCTCCCACACGCATACTCCACGTCTCGCAACCGTACAACAGAAGTGAACGCACTGCAGCACAGTAAACACGATCTTTCAACTTCATTAGTATATCAGGCCGACGCCACAAGTGCTTCAGTTCAGCGTAAGCAGCTTGTGCCTAAGGATATACGCGTATTTACCTCCACTCCCGAGCTACCATCGTTCGACACGCAGCTACCAAGGTATGTGAAGCGGTCCAAAATCGCCTATTCCTATTCGCTCAGTACCAAGTTCGGCACTGCTACCGTCCAGTTCTTTTGACAGCACTTTGCACTTTGAAGGTGCGAAGTACATGCCAAACCGAGCAACCGATCTCCAGAGTCTACCTAGTGCGCGTTGTGCATGGTCCGCAGTCTCGGAAAGGCACATAATGTCATCTTCGTAATCTAGGTCACATAGCTTCCCTTCATTTCCAAATTCGATCCCTACATCCCGGAGACCTCATAAAGAATTTTCCCATACCTCGTCCATGGCAAAGTTGAACAGAAATGGAGAGAATTGGGACTCCCCTGTCGAACGTCACTAGTCGTTTCGAATGAACTTGATAGTTCACCGTATGCCCTCACGCGACCACATGTATGCGAGTACAATGCTTGCCACGGGTTCAGGAACTTCTCTGGAAAACCCTCCCGATGGAGAGCACTGAATAGTGCTGGTCGATCCACGGAGCCGAACGCGCCTTTTCAAATCCGAAACATCGTTGTCATCTGTTCAACATCCGGTTATCTTCGGACTTGCCGCACGATCCAGAAACAAAGCTGCTGATGGTAGAATATATGCAAACATTGGCAGTATTTAAACACCGTTCTCCTTGCGGCTATGCTAATGTATGAAAGAATGATGGCATTTGTAATTCTGACGTTAACCGTGGAATATTAGCTCATAAAACTCAGTCACTCGAACTGGTACTGAACTGGAATAAATTAGGTTAGTTTGAACACATCCCTGGGTCGGTATACTTTGCTCCACGTAGATTCGTCAAACTGGTCAGTTCATGACCTGGAAGAAGCGTATGAAAATCCAAACTAATGGACTATTACGAGTAGGTCAGTTTTGATTATCGGATTGGGGCCCATAAAACCTCTCAATGTGACGGTCCAAGACTCTGAGCTATTTGTCTAAATCTTGCAGTCAATGGTGTTTGTGTACTCGAAATATTTCTTTCCCATAGTCCCTCTCGTAGCTGATGCTACGAGGTAGTCACCAAAATTACAGCAAGCTGATGCACGGTTAATGACTGCAAAAAGTGAAAATCAATTTAGCGATTTTTAATAAACTCAAACTAGTTTAAGTAATGTGATACCAATTTTATGGACGAAAGCCAAGCACTTTATGAGATCTCAATCATTCTGAAAACTTGTGTTCGCTGTAGCCCAGGCTGTCCGGTTTGTAAGGTGCTGATAGTTGAACTTGGTTTTCAGAGTGCAAACGTCTCATTACCACTTGGCGTGACGTCGTCAGTGCGTGCGCCTAGTTGATTACGTTCCTTCGTACTTACAGATGTGTAGCTAGCCTTGACCTTTGCCCTCGTCAACGACCTTAACCTTGTAATTAGACGCTTGTTTAGCTATTTGACTTATGATGACTTGATTCTTGGCCTCATAGAAACGAGTTTCTGCTTAAGTGGTTTGACTGCTTCAGTTGCTGTTGTGATACCGTCTCATAGTCGCTTCCACACAAGTGTTTCAGGTCCTTGATTGTGAGTCGTGGGGTTTGGTTCTCGGCTTTCATCTTGTTGAACTGTTCGCTCTTCATCCGACTGTACATTTGATCCGGTTTTATATGTCTACTTGTTGAATGATGTAAAGACTACCACGCCCCAAAAACTCCCTCGCATACTTGGTAGTTGTGTGATCCGGAATTTCAACTTCTATTTTGGACTTGCATCCTTCTTGGTTTTCACAGACAGATAAAAGAGAGAACGGATCATATCTCCTTGTAGATAGTCATCGTGCATCCGAGTGAATATTTTTCTACTGGTTTGAGCAATATAGCACTTGTCGTAATTCACGCACACAACTTTGTGTACGGCACTATGTCCTTCCCTCAGTTTTGAGTTGTTTTTGTGGTTTCTCAACGGAAATGTTTTGCTTTCAATCGTTATTTCCAGGAAATGGTGGTTGAAGTTGATAAAGAAAAAAACTCAACGACGGAAGGGATTACGTTTGAGCAATTTTGCACAATGGCAGCAATGAAATACGATGAAGTATACACCGAAAACGACATTATAGAATCTTTTCGAACGTTTGACCTGGAAAACAACGGATTCGTTTCGACGGCGGAGCTTCGAAGAGCTCTTTGCACCATGGGGGAGAAGCTAACAGAGGAAGAAATTGAAGCACTATTTGAACAAGCCAATGTGGACGCTGACGGCAATGTATACTATGAGCAGTTCGTCCGTAACATGATGTCTGAGACGTAAATACAAACGGCTTTTCCGCGTGAGCATCGTACATTTTCCTTCTTGAGGAGCACTCAAATGAACACACCCAAGACATCACCTTGCACGGCGAGTCGCATAAAGGTTTTGCTGTCTGATATAATGTGTTAAAACGTAGAACCACAAAATTGCGTCTTATCTCTCAGCAAGGGTACACATCGGTTACGGCCTCAAAGTTTAGTGCCATGGGCGATTCAGCTTTGTTACCCGGGCTTGTTATTTTAATGATTTTGAAAACCCATGTTGGTTGTAGATCACGTTGTTGGTTTTCCTGAAGTTCCTATTGCTGGGGCTGGATTTTAGATCGCAAACTTTTCATCCTCCTGTGCCTATGCACAGTTGGTAGCGTTGTGCGGTTGCAGGTGAATTATCAGCCTTTATCCCCTGCCCTCCTTATGACATAAGCCTGGCAGCTAGACCCGTTTTGCTATTTGACCATCGCCAATTTGATCTTTGGCCCTAGAGAAATGACGTTTGCGTTGATTGGTTCGAGTCTTTCAGCTGTGGGTCGATGTTTCCATTTCGAGTACGTGACCATTTGGCGATGTGGTTCCGCAGATGTTTCCGCGTTAACAATTCAGGTTCATAACTGTAGGTATGTAATGCCTTGATTTCCAACTCTTGTTTATTTGAACAGTTTGCTCTTTGTTCGACTGGACACGTGATCCAATTCGGTATGTCTACTGATTGAATGATTCGAGGAGTATCAGGCTTCCAAAAACTTCCTTGCATGTTTAGTTGTTACTTTATCTGGAGTGTATCACTTCAAGTTCATGAACTGCGGTAATCGCTTGATTGGTCAGACCAAAAGGGAAGTATCAACTCGGATGAGTGAACACAAACTAACTACAAAGATACACGACGATGATAGACGGCAAGTAATTATCGCCTGGTTCGTTACCACGCCCGATCTATTGGGACCTTATGCCGTTCCGTACTACTCCAAGTTTAGGGATCACAGTTGACGGTTTTCCTCCCCACTCCCCTTCAGCAGGCCGTAGCAGCGACGAGACGTGTCTCTTCCACTGCGCTCATGATTCTACCATGCCATAAAAATCCGTGGGCACCAAGAAGGAGATAAATTTAACCTCCATTCAGCTATTTTACACATTCGCTTGTTGTTTACCCGCTGGCCAAATGCTGTTCTCATGAGGGAGGTTTTGTCTCACTTAGTGGAACAGGCACTTATGGATTGCTTGCCACGGCCACGTCCGACCGCGGTTTCCAGTTCACCTCAATTCAGTTCCGCGATGTAATCCCGATTCCGGGTTGTGAACACAACAATTGGATCTCACACAGCCTCAAACAGTCGCCTCGAACCATTCTATGATCAGCTGAAGGCTACCATTATAACCATGCCGTAAGCCAAATGGTCATGGCGACCGTCGATTACCTCTGGATATCCGCAGCGGATGAAATTGGATACTGCTTTCTCCCTCTCTCTACATATATATATATACATAGAAATTGTGAGTGGTATCTGGATATATATATATATTGACTTGAAAACAAGCATGGTACCGACGCAACAACAAACAAATGAAATAATAAAGATAGTCGGGGAGAGGGGAAATTAACAACAACAATAATAATAATAATAATTAATAATAGTAAACAAAGACAAACCAATTGTTTGTCGCATAGCATTCACTTCATCGACTTCGATTTTGAGATATATCTCTTAGCATCTCCAACCAGCAACAATCCTCACCTCTTGGGCCCCAACCAGGAAGGCGGGAAGCATCAACCGAGGACAAAGCCGAAGCTAATTTCTTCATACCTTTATACCAAGTCATAGTCTGGCCGCCACGCCGCTTCTTTCAGCCTAGATCAGCCCTGGAAAAGGGCACAAAAAGGTAGACTTCGAGTGGGCGTACCCAATACGTGTCCAAGCCACCGAAAGGGACGTAGATCGATTATCTTAGCCCGAGGATGACTGCCTGCACCCAACAAACGCCGACATACCTCGTCATTCCTCACCTGATGTTCCCACCAGGCATGAGTAACGCTTCGGAGATATCGAGGGTCAAAAACAGAAATTCCCCGGAAATCCTCAACGCGGATAGGCTAAGTATCGCAACCGCGAAGAACACTATGAACTGTGGCATTGTACAATCTTCTCTTGAGGGAAAGCCAGATGTCATGGCAGCGCCACAAGTGTCGTAGGTTCGCAAAAGCTACTCTGGCTTTCGCAATTCGTGATGCAACCTCCTCCCCAAAACCTCTGCCAGGTGTGGTCAGGCTGCCGAGGTACTTGAAACTATTAGCTAACTCTAACCGATCACTACAAAGGATGAGTGTAGGCACAAGCTCCTACCAGTCTTGAAGTGCCTTGCATCTTGAAGGTGCAAAGCACATACCATACCTTGATACCTCAATCGTCAATCGGTCAAATGCACGTACAGTTGTCTGTATGTTGTCACTCAGCAAGAAGACATCATCGGCATACTCTAAGTCAAAAACTCTGTTACCTGGGAGGAGTTCAAATCCATTGTCTAAAAGACCAGACAAAGCGTTTTGTAGAACGTTCGCCATGACAGTTGAAAATAGATAGATATAGGGCAAACTTGCCCTACGCCATTGGAGACAACGAAGGGTGGCGAAAGCTGGGCATAAGCCCTAACCCGACGTGAGATATGACAATACAACCCTTTGAGGACCGACACAGTTTTCAGGTAACTCATTTCTCACCAAATAATGCCATAGTGCAGAACTGTCAACAGAGTCAGAGGGCTGCGCGAATGTCTGAGAACACTTTGGTCGTTGGAAAGTAAAATGGCTTTCTAATACCCATTAGAGGGTGAAGATCTGATCGGCCTATCCATGACCAGCGCGAAACCTAGCCCGTTTCTTAATGGAGTGGCCCTTCACGCATGTTGCACAATAAGCCAATAAAGCATGTTGGTGCAAGGTTAGCGGTTGTGAGGTGCACCTCCACGAATAAGAACACGAAAACAAAAGCTAGGTTTTAATCCAAGATGTGTTGAGGAAATCCAAGTGATTTAGCATTAAACTGCGGGGGCCTGTGTTGTACAAAAAACTGTTACCGTTTTGTATCACTAATAAATACAAGTTACTGAGTGAACATATGACTGCTAGGGTCTAAATGTTCACTGCTGTCAACATGTATATGATAAAATAATGAAGTTCACAAATAAATCAAAAGCCGCATGAACAGACGATTAAATAGATCAGATGCCCCAGTGGAAAAAACATCCCTATACTGCCCTCTCACATCAACGAACGATAGATATCATGTGATGTCGAAGAAACATGAGAACCTAAGATGCAAAAAATGGATTATTATCGATTACTAAAGTATACCCACAAGATCAACAACCAGAATCAGCCAACACATAAGAAACAAAGACCTTTCTTTATTATACAATTAAAATTAGTTCCAAAATAAGGAAGCAACAATAAGGTCAACAGATCCGCTTCACATCATTCTGAAGATATCACACGGATCACTCAATCCAGGAAGGGCAAAAATAACGTGGGTTGTGAACATCTAATGAATAACAATGATGCGATACCAGAATATGTGACACGTTAGTTATTCACAAAGGCCGATTGTAAACGACCGCACATATCAGCGTTGACCGCTAACAGAAACGAGAGGGAAGTATGTACACAATGAACCAATAAAAAGTGAACGTCAATCGCAATAAAAAACGTGATAAAAGGATGGCATCCGCAAGCAGAAACTGAGTCACAGGGTCAAGTTTACAAGGAGGGCTTCAAAAATAAATCGTTCAAAAGGAGCATTACAACTTCTCTCGATTATCGGAGTAGTCTTCAGATAAGATACGCACAGAAAGTCACTCAACTGACAGAAAATCTTCCACTACAGAATCTACCGTTCGGAAGTTGGCTCCCAGTGTCGTTCGCATCAGAGAACAATCCAGAAGAACGCTTTGGCGCATTGCCTTTATAAATCCATTTTGGCGTTCCAACAGGTCGGGTAAACAAGTCAAGTCAAAAATGACCTGCTTATGAAGCTTCTGTAAATTCTCGCGGATGATTAAAGCTTTATTTGTATAGTTTTCACCGTCTTCACATATTGGCAACAGAACTTCACTATAGCGAGAAACAACGCGATCCTCTTGCACCCACTGAGGAGACTGCAAACGAGAGACTGAAGTGGTCGTATCACTCAACTTGTTTTCAAAACGTCTCAACAGAGCATCCCAATCATCGATTTCACGATGATAACGCTCTACGATATCAATACTATTTGCACATCCATCAGATAGCCGCATAGATTCGCCATCATCTGCTTTCTCCGGGGGGTCCGTAGGTGGTGAAATTGCCAGAGAGGATGGAAGAATTGGTAATCCAACAATGTTGTTTCCAGACGACTGGCATATTGAGTCAGGGCGGACACATGGAAGAATGCTATGCCTCGAAGACTTTCGGCGGATGGTGCGGTCGGGAGGGTTTTCACATTCACCTTGCTCTGAAAGGGGTTGTTTAGTCTCCTCCACCGAATTGAAATCAAAATTCTGCATGATCAAACCAAGCTGACCGTTGGGGAGGGAAGAATGAGCACATCATCTGCAAGGAAAATGGCATTTGGAAAATGAAATTATTCGTAAAATCGATGATAACTAAGCCACAAAGAAGAAAGGACCTTAGCAAGATCAATGATGAGCAAATTAAGGCAAATATTACTTCTGATTCCAGCCCCGGGATCATCTGAGGTACCGAGGACCGATTTCCGTTTTCACAACTGTTAACTACGCTAACGCGTCCTTGATTTGACTGATGCCTCACAGCACAGTGGACTCAAAGAATAAAAGTAGGATGAGGAAAAGTGGGAGATCGACGGCAAATTAATGAGCTGAGGAACTATAAAGAAAAAAGCATTGGAATGCAACGATGCCACTGATAGTGACAGTAATTCATATCACCTACTTTTGGACTACTGTGAACCAGTGGATTCCAATTCGATAACCTAACTGCACCTACACGTCCCAGTATGCTGCTTAAAGTTTTCGTACATTTTTGTCATGCCATCGACTGGCCACCTCGAAATATCACCCAACCATTCCCGGCATATATATATATATATATATATATATATATAGAGAGAGAGAGAGAGGGAGTTGAGAAGGCGTACACTGAGTTAGTACGTTTATCGTGAAGTTTCGATCCAAACTAGGACTCGTTGTCAAACGTGAATGGATGATTGAATGGGATCGCTAGTTCCGTTCGGTTTTGTGCGCTGTCCGTCTGTTTGTCTCTCTATTCTGCATCCGGGTCTTGTTAAGATGACGTAATGTTTTTCAATCTCCACATGCCGATTGTATATATATAACACATCTGCATGAAGGCCATGTGCCATCGGAATTCTGGCGAAGAGTGAAAACAATGAGCAAAAAAGGGAAAATAAAGAGAAATGGTGTGTAGAGTTCACAACACATCCTAGTTCTTTAATTCCCCGTGGGCATTCATAATTCCGCTGTGAGCTGGATACTACCCAGTTGTCCAAACCGAAGTAGAGGGCTGCCTTAAGGACCTCCTCCCGAGCGTTTGATAAAATAGTCCAACCCACAAGGCAACAGGAAGAGAGTCACGCAACCATCGGGGACCAGTGACTGTGCAGTTCATACGCCCTTCGGATAGAGCTAGACATCCTAAGTGCTCCGCATACTACTCTGCCACAGAAGCCAGTGAGCACAGTCATACGCTCCGTACACTAACTGTGGTTGGCTTTGAATGGGGGTTTAGCCATCTTCCATAGAGTGACCACCAAAAACCAATCAACCCATCAAGCCCTCATACTTAAGTGAAAACATTTCCGCCACGAGAAGAGAGTGGACAGGGTCTCCTAGGCAATGTGAGACGCCGGTTAATTGGAGGCGTTTCGAGAGGAGTTCAAAGTAAGAAGCCGGCTCGGAACATCCCGAGGTGCTTAGAGGATATATAAATGGTACGGTTTTGTTAGCTGAGCTAGGCAATTTCATCGCAAACATTTCATGAGCCGGAGTGACACCGTCAACTTTATCATATATATATATATATATATATATATATATATATATATATATATATA
>LUCM01005866.1:32780-95067 GCA_008360955.1 Fasciolopsis buskii
TATATATATATATATATATATATATATATGAAGTTAGAAGGCTTACACTGCGATATAACGTTTGTTGTGACGTTTCGATCCAAACTAGGACTCATCATAAACAAAATCATCGTTCAGCGTTAAACAGCAAGGCAAGCCTCACTGACTGCTGCCTTTCCCCAGAGTTACACGTTTATATAAAAAGAGTGAATATCCAAGGGGAACAGGGAGTGGACCTACACAGGCGGGAACAGATAAGATGCTGCTGCAGCCAACTCACGAAACAGTCTAACTGTACAAACGCACTCTTTCAATCATTCTGATTCGATAGAAAATGACAGCACGATCGCCACTGTTCACGGTTCACTACCATATCCTTCAGTGTCTCCGGCCAGCAAGTCGGCGAGTCTTTCGGACCCCAACCACGAAGGTGTCAGACACCTACTTTACCTAACTTCGCTGTACATTTTTTCATTTCACGTTGCCACGTCATCTGTTGGCCTCTAGATGGCTTCTTCCATTCCTTAGGAGGAACACAAAATAGGGCACGGTATGGTAGATGAGTGTTCGTCATACGCAACACGTGACCCAACCAGTGTATTCTACTAAGTTTTCATACGCTGAAACAAGCTATTCTCGGAAGTGGCACCCAATACCAGATTCCTAACCTCAACATTACGCACCTGGTCACTCCATCCAATCCTAGCCAACCGACGAACATCTCCCACACGCATACTCCACGTCTCGCAACCGTACAACAGAAGTGAACGCACTGCAGCACAGTAAACACGATCTTTCAACTTCATTAGTATATCAGGCCGACGCCACAAGTGCTTCAGTTCAGCGTAAGCAGCTTGTGCCTAAGGATATACGCGTATTTACCTCCACTCCCGAGCTACCATCGTTCGACACGCAGCTACCAAGGTATGTGAAGCGGTCCAAAATCGCCTATTCCTATTCGCTCAGTACCAAGTTCGGCACTGCTACCGTCCAGTTCTTTTGACAGCACTTTGCACTTTGAAGGTGCGAAGTACATGCCAAACCGAGCAACCGATCTCCAGAGTCTACCTAGTGCGCGTTGTGCATGGTCCGCAGTCTCGGAAAGGCACATAATGTCATCTTCGTAATCTAGGTCACATAGCTTCCCTTCATTTCCAAATTCGATCCCTACATCCCGGAGACCTCATAAAGAATTTTCCCATACCTCGTCCATGGCAAAGTTGAACAGAAATGGAGAGAATTGGGACTCCCCTGTCGAACGTCACTAGTCGTTTCGAATGAACTTGATAGTTCACCGTATGCCCTCACGCGACCACATGTATGCGAGTACAATGCTTGCCACGGGTTCAGGAACTTCTCTGGAAAACCCTCCCGATGGAGAGCACTGAATAGTGCTGGTCGATCCACGGAGTCGAACGCACCTTTCAAATTGAGGAAGACTACGATCGTAGGGCGCCGGTGCGTGTGGCGCGTTTCGAGTATCTGTCGGAGAGTGAATATCTGGTCGATGCAACCTCTACCTGGCCGAAATCCGGCCTGTCGTTCGCGGATACTAATCTCGCGAATCGGTGTCAAATGGCGCAGCATTATCGAAACTAACACCCTAGTAACTAGCGGAATTAAGATAATCCCATAATGATTCCTACAGTCACTCCGTGTGCCCTTCTTCAAGATGCGTACAATCAGTGACTCGCCCCACGATAATGAAATACGCTCCTCGTTCCAAATATCATGAAGCAATAAGGTAAGTGATTTCACTAGAACTTCCCCACTCAATTTAAAGAGAACTGGGGAAGGTCGTCGGGACCAGCCGCGTTTTCCCTCTTTAGAGGCCGAATATTCGACTCCACTTCCACTTCCGTTGGGGGATCAAGTGACACCTCCCAAGGATTCACAGCTCCAGACGTCGGACTAAATATGTTAGCGTGTGGCCAGCTAAACTGATCCTTGAAATGCTCTGCCCAACGGTCCAGTCTTTCCTGTCTACCATGGATGAGCTCTCCAGTCCTATCGCGCACGAGTTCACTAACCGAAGTTCGCCGCCCACCGCTGTCGCATATAAGCTTAAACAGTCTTTGACTGCTACCTGAAGCGAACGCCACTTCCAAATCTTCGGCTACCTTAACCCATCAGTTTTCGCGGTCATTCTTAAGGCTTATCATTAACTAACGCTGCAACTGTCAACGCATCTTATTCAGTTCCTTGCAGTTAGGCAGCTCGCGTTTTCGCTCCATTAGACTTAGCGACGCTTGCGGGATCCAGTGTTTTTGATGACCGCTAGATCTAGGACCACAGGCGAAATTTGCTGCCAAATGCATAGCCTGCTTACTTTGATCCCACTGCTCGTGTACATTGCTGCTCGTCGAAGTTCTTAGTTCCTCGGATAGTTTCTGTTCGTAGCTGTTGCGAACAGCCGAATCAGACAAACGTTCGACAGCCAATCGGGTTTGTGGCTTGCTTCGATGGCCATTCAGCTGCACCAAAAATAGCATCAAAACTAACGCATGGTCCGACTCGACGTACGTCGTCCAGTATGATCTACAGTTCTGGACAGAACTGCGCCAACGGTAGCTAACTGCGATATGGTCAATCTGACTCAAAGTACCTGTCGAGTTAGAGCGCCATGTCGCAGTGCGACGCGAACTGTGTCGGGAATTCGTACTAGATAGGAATAAATGATTATCTGCACAGAATTGGAGAAGTCTTTCTCCGTTGTCTGTTCGCTGTGCAGGCAAGGCGCATCGCCCGCCTAAACAGGACTCTGATGCACTAAGTTTTCCAACTTGTGCATTAAAGTCACCTGCTACCACTACAATGTCAGAGCGTCTGCTCTTCCGAACAACAGTGACGAGGTTATCGTAAAACCCCTCTTTCTCCATGTCAGTGCTGCAGTCTGTTAGAGCGTATGCCGAGATAACAAATAAAATGCGCTTAACACTATTGTCCCCCTGGAGGCCGACTGATCCTTGCAGCCTCACGGCGCTCAATAAGCCCTTACTACCCGCAGTACACTTCAATTTATTTGTTTGACAATGGACAAAATTTTGCGCTGTGAACGTTTCGATGCTGATCCATCCTCCCAAACATCTCCAACGGTCTGGGAACACTGGCTTCGTAGATTCAGTATTTCCATCGCCACATCTTCAACACCGGACAAGGACAACTCGACGTTCTGATCAATGACGCGACATCTTCCATTGCGGAATGTAAGAATTATGAAAATGCGCTATAAACTCCTGAAAAACCTACATAAAAATGAAGAACAGGGTTTTTTGCTTGGCGTCTAGCAAGCAGGAAGCAAGCCAAACTTTGGACCAGTTCCTCCATAAGTTGAAATTGATACCAAAAGATTGTGACTCGAAATCTGCTACAAACGAGGAAAATCAGAACGATGATATACGCCATGTCGCGTTGTGCAATCGATGTAATAAAAAGGACACTTCCAAAAGGTTTCCCGATCAGCCTCTTCGTAGCAGAACTTCGTCAACGGTTAGCTCTTTATCTGCAGTAATTGCGCTTGTTCCACATTGTCTTTCCAGTGCGGTAGTAGAGGCTTCTGCCAACGGGGTACCGTCGGTACTGGAATTTCAAAGTTACTTATCCAGTTTTGTTGTTCAACAGACTGTTGGAAAATGGAGGGGCCTCGTAGTTCCATTGCCACGGGCTTCCATCAACCTGACCGTCCACACACACGGACATTGACATTGCTGTGACACCAAAATTCCGACTACTCACATTGCAAGCTTTCCGTTTTGTCTAGCCTTGGTACTGACGCTCTTCTCGGTCACTATTTATTCCGTTTACACAAAATGCCCGTAATCCCTTTGGGAGGCAAAAATGAATCGGTCTCCTCGCGCAATCTTACTGCCCCCGGTAACGAAATGCGACCTGTTTTCCAATCTTTTACCTAACTGTACTCCTATTCTTACTAAATCTCGACGACATTCCATCCCATATGCGTATTTTATCAGAGTGGAAATTGTCCATCTGCTGAGAGAACAAAGCTCTGAACCATCCAACTTAACTTGACATACTCAAGTACTGGTCACTACGCAGAATGGTGGCTGATTACAGTCAGACTGTAAATCAGTCCACATTTCTTGACGTTAATCCACATCAGGTCGATCAAATAGTAGAAAAAATCACCAGCTACGCCGTTTTCAGTGCCCTAGATTTAAAATCGGCGTACAAACGGTCCACTGCCTGTGGATACCTGTTCCAATTTCGTTGGACTCCCTTTTGTGAAACCAACGGTGTTTCATGCTTTCAGAGTGTAACTGTCAGGTCACCGCAGCAGAAGCACCCTCAGCCGCATTAGCTTACTTGAATAATACAATTATTTGAGGTGAAAATGAGGAATAGCATCGAGGAAATCTTTTGCAGTTCTACGCTGCTGTTGCTGAGAAGTATAAACTTAAGTTTAACGACAATAAAAGCATGGTCGGGGTAAAGTTGATCAGGCTTTCGGGATACGAAATTCCCCACAGATCAACCAAATCTGACCCTGACAGACTCGAACCGTTACTAAACTTATCCCTTTCAAAAGACTTGAAATCTCAACAACGCGTCTTTGGGCTTTTCGCGTATTGTTCACAATGGAATTCGCATTATTCTGATAAGACTTAACCTTTGGCTAGCAACAAAGCGTTTCCCCCTGTCAGATAAAATTCCATGGTCATACAAGTCATTGAAGTATGAGCTATCACCATCAGCTGTGTCAACAGTAGATCCTGTCACTCTTCATAGTTGAGACGGACGCTTTAGACGCAATTACAGAGAACGGCAAATTGGTCGCCTTCTTCAGGACATTGACGGCTAGTGAACATCATTCGTCAGCGGAAAAGGAGGCATGCGCATTAGCTGAAGCCATCCGAGAGTGGCGACATTATTTACTTGGCGTACATCTTCAACTGGTTACGGATCAGAGATCGGTTGCTTTTATGCATGATATACCCCATCGGGGTAAAATCAAGAACGGTAAAATGCAATGCTGACGCGGCGGGCGCTCTTGTTACACCTTCGTCGAAGTTTATTGTCGCGGAGAGAACACAGTGGCGGATATACTTTCTCGTGGGTACTGTGCTTTTGTATCTGGCATGTCTTTGAAAGACTTGCATGAATCTCTACTTCACTCTGGGATAGTTTCCCTGGCACATTCCATCCGATCCGAGAACCTCCTATCCTCAGTGGAGGACGTTAGGAAAATAGTATCTGCTTGTCCCGTCTGCGCCGAACTAAATCCGAGGTTTTGTGAAATAATGACTGGGAGCTTGATAAAAGCCAAGTGGCCTTTCGAATGCCTAAATGCTAATATTAAGAGGTCGCTGTTTTCGGCTACGTGCAACAAATATCGCTTCACAGTAACACGAATGTCCCCATTCGCACTTCCTTGTCGATACATGACGGCGTCCGCAATCATAGAGCGATCCTGGCCAGTTTTCCGTTTTCGAAATATCTTAATTCATCCACTCAAACCATGGATTCTCATGTCTGAAATATTTGTTGCACTCCAAAGGTATTGTTACCAGCAGAACGACAGCTTACAATCTAACGAGGAAGCAGAATGTCTGAAAGGTACCGTATACCGTTGCACCTCTCTCTGGGGACTAAAAGGCACCTTCCAATCACTGAATGGGAAACCACTTCCAGATGCATTGCATTCCGTTTGCTCCCTTTTATACACTGCTACAAAAGGCAATCTACATGAACGTTTGCTTTGATACAACAGAAAGTCCACTTCAGGGGCGTCGTTCCAAGGTTAGTTTATCGTTCCTGGACCGATCCTCACGAGGCGTTACGTTCGTTTATTAAAATACGACCCTGTCGTGCAGGAAGTTGAGCTCAATGAAGCCAACCTAAAATACGCTCATGTGTGGCTTACAGATGGAGGCGAGGAAACAGTTTCTGTTCACAATCTTGCCGCAAAAATACAGCCACCTAGTCCCGAAGATTTATTTGACCCCACCGTAGAGATAAATGGCGTACCAGACAACCACATTTCGGAAAATTCGCGCATGAGGAAGGAACTTCTACACATACTCTTAATGTCACCCAACACAAAAGAACTAGAGACAAACAGCAAAGAGTGCACTCTTGTCGCTCCTGAAATCATGAAGCGTAAACTTAGGCTACTTACGCATCGTCAGAATATGGTCATTAAACTCTGCGGGGGGGGGGGGGAATGTGGTACACATTTTCCTGCTATTATACTCACACCTGCAAGACGCATTTTTAACTATCTACATTTTATTTTTGCAGTCTATATTCTGGGCCCTCCAATCATCCATTCTAGAATGGTGAGTGCTTAACCAGAACACAATAAGCCACTGCTAACCGCAGTAAACTACAAAGGTACAGCTCTTTGAGGACTGTAATATACCTTTCAGACACTCCATTTTCTAACAAACAATATTCTAGTGCAGATCTGTCAACGGAGTCCAAGGTTGCACGAATGTTTAATAATGCGATGACAGTTTGCCTCTGCAAAGCAAAACAGTGCTGTAAAAGCTGCTCTAGAATGAGGATTTGATTGATCAATCTATGATCAGCTAAGTTCACTTCAGTTTTACAACAATTAACCTTGTAACAACGCGCCCTGGTTTTTGTTACTGCCTAACATCATCACCCAAACAGGGAAAAAAAGAACGAGAAACAGTGAGTGGGATACTACAAAATAAGGAGTTTAGCAGCGACATGCAAACGAAAAAATTCCGAATTTGACGGCCACTAATTGTGGCGGGGAGCAGTCATCGATAGCATAACTGCACCCACACAAGTCTGTCCACTGGTCAAAGTTTTCATACTTTTTTACCCATGTAGTCGACTGGCCACCCCAAACCATCTTCCAACCACCAACAACGTCAGGTAACCCCGTTCTCTGTGGGTATGCGTAAAACCTGAACCAACCATCTCAACCTATTCTAACCCAGTGCCTGTTGGTAACGTTGGTACCTAAGACTCGGTATTTTAGTCATAACCTCCCACACACACGCACCATATCCTACCAATACTACGAAGACAACGGCGTTGAAACACCAAAGGTCTTTCGTATATCTGCACACAGCAGTCATGTCTCGGAGCCGTAGAGCAGTACCGACCTCGCCGCTGCCTTTCATCGGTAACCGGATGTCAGGCCGAATTCACAGATGTCTCAAATTGCTGAATGCCGATCGGGTGTTCTCTATGCGCGAAGGCACTTCTTCCGATATACGATTATCCGGTGAGATAGAATTACCCAGGTAACAAAATTCGTCCACCTCACCCAGTGGCACCTCTGCGAGAAAAAAAAATCGACTTTCAGCTAATCCAGTCCTACAAGAGCAGTTTACACTTCAAAGGTACAAAAGGCATCACAAACATACGCACACTATCGTTCAGATGATCGAGGAAGATCTGAAATCTATCTGCATCATCATTCAGTAGCACAATATCGTCCGCATATCTTAATTCGGATAGGTCCCTGTCTAAATAAATATCAAAACTACTGCTCTGCTTGCCGCGGCCCCTTTCCTGAAAATTGATGTACACTGTCGTTTCACTAATAACGGAAGTAAAAGATGAAAAAGAGAAAAAGGGACATCTCCATAATCGTCTTAAAGATCAAGTTGAAGATAAAAGGTGAGTGGGAGCAACCCTGACGAACGTTACTCCTAGTGGAGAATTAGGGTGAAAGATCGCCGTATGCAAGGACTCGATTTAGGGTGTCTGAATACAGAGTGGATGGATTTTGTTGCTATACTCTCCAGTAAGGGGCAACGTGGCAGAACTCAGATCAAGAAAGACAAATCGTGAATCTACGAGAAAGAACCCCAACCGGAGCGGAAACCACCCTGGATCTCACGCACGCACCTTTTATGAGTACTCAATATTCAAGAGAAGATAATATCAGCAAGCAATTTCAATGTGATTCCTACGAAACTATTTATTGTGATTTTTCAATGGGGATCTATCACCTTTCTTGTAAACTGATGAGATCACTGATTCACACCAGTACTCAGGAATCTCTTTCCTTTGGCAGTTTGATTCCAGTTTTTTTAACTTCAATGTTAACATTTTACCACCACCTTGAAGAAGGACGGGGCAGCTTACCTGGTCCAACTGCGTTTGTTATTATACAAAGTGACTTTCAGTGAAAGAGATGAACCCCATAATGAAAAGACATAGTGCAAAAAAACATCCAAATAGGATTCAGCTTGCTGACCGTGGCCTCAAATACAGAAAGACCGTAGGTTGTTGGGAAGGCGGAAAGAGAAACTGCTTCAGAGCCCCTCAGTCGAGAGAAAAAGAGTGAACTAAAGGAGCTCAGTGTGTACTCTCCTACACTTGCCAACAGCTGCGATGGATTGGCATTCGTCAGCAGGACGCAACACTCAGCACTACGCGTCAGATCTCAATTTACTAAACCAGCAGAATGCAAGACATTCTTGGTAAGCGATCAGTGCTCCTTGATGCCATTAGATGGTGCAATTGAAGATTTTGATCCACCTTATTGCAGTCTAACCAATACTACATCGTACGTATTGCGTGCCCACCAAAGTAAATGGATAGTTTCCTGTAGACTAATGCGCGGTTGGGGTCGAGGGAAGTGCTTCAATACGATCGGCAATCTTATAGACATCCCAATGAACTCTGAACGACAGTCGACTGTGTTACATGAATCATAAATTAATGCAAACAAAGCAAAAGACGCACTGAGAGGCGACCCGTTTGATTTTTTTCGTATTCTTCTATATACTGTTTTTAGTGACATGGTTCGTGCGAATTTTTTGTGACGTGCTTAGTCCACTTGACCATCACCGGTGCGGATGCAACGATACCAACAGCTTGACGATCTCATAAGATCAGGATAAGATTTGACACTAGATTTATTTGGGTCTCTCCTTCTTATCATAAACAGTGGAGCAATAACTATCTTCCCAACCCAACGAACTCACCTATATTAACCATAATGTACGTTCGATCGACGAAAAATTCATACCCACGTCAGTCACCCGATTAAGCGCATATCCATTCAGTGTATCGTAAATGCGGACCACTGTGACACATGCAAATGAACATGACTGGTCTTACAGCGAGTGTACTGCAGTTTTATGCACAAAAGCCCACTTCCATCGTACACAAATATTCGCTTCCCTAGTGACCCATTTTATCTTTTCACCCAGTTTTCCCATGTGCATCGGAACTTTTAGTCCACCGTACTAGTTGTAGTGTAGCTAGAAGTTCCACTCCCGTTCGTTTGCGTCTTCCTGTAACTAGCGTCCGTATCTCACCAAATTCGCCTCCGCCCGCTGACGCTCTTGTTTGACCTCGGTGCCCCTCCAAACAAACTACATTTATTGTCCTCACACTGATGCTTATAGGACAACAGGCTCACACTTTGGGAACTCCAGCCATCGATGTGTTGTATCCAAAAGCCTCCCTTTGCCAATAGACTGATATCCCATCCTGTCCTTTGGTAGGGTTTCACCTCCTTTTTGAGAGACCTGCGACTGGGGCGTCTGGCTTTGTTGGCGTTGGTGTTGCGCGGTATAGTAGACGAGTGTGTTATACACAACACGTGACCAAACCAATGTAGTCTACTAAACCTCAAACATTCAGACAATGGCATCTAATACTAGATTTCTGGACATTACATTGCTCACCCGATCAACCCATCCAATCCTGGCGATAGTATGAACATCTCCGACACGAAGGCTCCATGTCTCCCAACCGTAGAAAAGAACTGAGCGCACAGCGGCATAGTAAACGCGACCTTTTAACCCTGCCTGTCATCCTGTTTACTGGCTGACTATTCGCCCAAAAACCTCAAGCAGTAGCACAAACAATGAATCCCGTACTGCATCGGTCTTCGCGCAGAATAATCATGACCGCGCTACCTATTGCTTCGAACAGGGTGGGCAGTGATAAGTATGCGCATGCTCCGAGTTCCCATGCTGGGTTACCGTACCATAGCCCAGAGGGTGTGACCTTTGAGTCAAATGCCCCTGTTAAGTTTCGCAAAGAAAAACCCCATCTGTGGTGTGCACAGCTGTAAAGTACCGCTCGCCCGAATACCTCCAGTATCCTTTCTACAGAGAACTTCTCAAATCCCAGGGACTACGCAAACTGTCGAGAATTTGCAGCTCGATGGATCTATCTGAAAGCAGCATTAGTGAACGGGGAGAAAGAGTTTGGATGCATTATCTAAACCTAGGTGATCATTTCACTTAGCTACCTTCAATGCCCGCAAGACCAACCATACAGAACAACAGGTTGCCTTAGTCAGAATTCTAAGAACTCTTAAAGATGTGTACTGTGTCTCCGAAACCCGCACACAAGATCTCACTCCAGCAATCGCTCTTCTTAGACCAGACACAACCTCATTCTCTCACTTCACTTTCCGCGGATCCCGTGATCCCATTTCTAGCCCTCGTGATCAAGCTGGCATCGGGATCACTCTGAGCATGTGGGTAGAGCGTGCATTGTTAGACTTGATCTCAATCAGCAGTCGTTTGGGAGCATTTCGGTTGAATAGTTTTGTACGTGTCAACGGCGGTCGACTGGTGCGTTGTTGTTTGTTCGCCGTATCTGAGTACGCGACCCCTTATTGCAACTCCCCTGAGGTAGAAGACGAGTGACACCTGGAGTTATCTCGATTACTCCGAAGTGTGCGCTCGACAGACGTTGCGGTTGCTGCTTGGCCACTTGGGAAAGGAGCAACGGCATATCGGAGTCCGATTTTTGTCCCAGCCGATCGCACCGACAACGGAGATCGTCTAACCCAAGTTTGTTCTGATCACAGACTGATTTCTGGCCAACGCCATTTTGTCATCGGCTTATCTGGCACCCTCTATGCCCTCGCAGCGTTGGACTCAGACTGACCACTTTGGCATCGGTCACCGGTGGTCTCGGTCAATCGGAGATGGCTAGTCATTCTGATCCATGGATGTGGACTCAGATCGTACCATGATCCGTGGTCGCTTTTGTTTACGTTTAGGCTGTGGTCAAATCAGCACATAAGCCACTTGTCCGGTACAGCTGATTCTACACGGCAATCACGATTATCACTCCAATCGGAACCTACAATGCGGTTGTCATCTAAAAACAAGGATGCGAGAGAACACTGAGAGCATATCAAAGAAGCCTAGTATTCAGCGGCAACTGCCAGACGGGACCACTTTCCACATTAACCTCAAAAACGACAGATATCCTTGACTTTAGTTGCACTGTTATCGTAATCATCATCATCATTCAGCGTTATACAGCAAGGCAACCCTCACTGACCGCTGCCTTTCCCCAGAGTTACACGTTTATATAAAAAGAGTGAATATCCAAGGGGAACAGGGAGTGGACCTACACAGGCGGGAACAGATAAGATGCTGCTGCAGCCAACTCACGAAACAGTCTAACTGTACAAACGCACTCTTTCAATCATTCTGATTCGATAGAAAATGACAGCACGATCGCCACTGTTCACGGTTCACTACCATATCCTTCAGTGTCTCCGGCCAGCAAGTCGGCGAGTCTTTCGGACCCCAACCACGAAGGTGTCAGACACCTACTTTACCTAACTTCGCTGTACATTTTCTCATTTCACGTTGCCACGTCATCTGTTGGCCTCTAGATGGCTTCTTCCATTCCTTAGGAGGAACACAAAATAGGGCGCGGTATGGTAGATGAGTGTTCGTCATACGCAACACGTGACCCAACCAGTGTATTCTACTAAGTTTTCATACGCTGAAACAAGCTATTCTCGGAAGTGGCACCCAATACCAGATTCCTAACCTCAACATTACGCACCTGGTCACTCCATCCAATCCTAGCCAACCGACGAACATCTCCCACACGCATACTCCACGTCTCGCAACCGTACAACAGAAGTGAACGCACTGCAGCACAGTAAACACGATCTTTCAACTTCATTAGTATATCAGGCCGACGCCACAAGTGCTTCAGTTCAGCGTAAGCAGCTTGTGCCTAAGGATATACGCGTATTTACCTCCACTCCCGAGCTACCATCGTTCGACACGCAGCTACCAAGGTATGTGAAGCGGTCCAAAATTGCCTATTCCTATTCGCTCAGTACCAAGTTCGGCACTGCTACCGTCCAGTTCTTTTGACAGCACTTTGCACTTTGAAGGTGCGAAGTACATGCCAAACCGAGCAACCGATCTCCAGAGTCTACCTAGTGCGCGTTGTGCATGGTCCGCAGTCTCGGAAAGGCACATAATGTCATCTTCGTAATCTAGGTCACATAGCTTCCCTTCATTTCCAAATTCGATCCCTACATCCCGGAGACCTCATAAAGAATTTTCCCATACCTCGTCCATGGCAAAGTTGAACAGAAATGGAGAGAATTGGGACTCCCCTGTCGAACGTCACTAGTCGTTTCGAATGAACTTGATAGTTCACCGTATGCCCTCACGCGACCACATGTATGCGAGTACAATGCTTGCCACGGGTTCAGGAACTTCTCTGGAAAACCCTCCCGATGGAGAGCACTGAATAGTGCTGGTCGATCCACGGAGTCGAACGCACCTTTCAAATTGAGGAAGACTACGATCGTAGGGCGCCGGTGCGTGTGGCGCGTTTCGAGTATCTGTCGGAGAGTGAATATCTGGTCGATGCAACCTCTACCTGGCCGAAATCCGGCCTGTCGTTCGCGGATACTAATCTCGCGAATCGGTGTCAAATGGCGCAGCATTATCGAAACTAACACCCTAGTAACTAGCGGAATTAAGATAATCCCATAATGATTCCTACAGTCACTCCGTGTGCCCTTCTTCAAGATGCGTACAATCAGTGACTCGCCCCACGATAATGAAATACGCTCCTCGTTCCAAATATCATGAAGCAATAAGGTAAGTGATTTCACTAGAACTTCCCCACTCAATTTAAAGAGAACTGGGGAAGGTCGTCGGGACCAGCCGCGTTTTCCCTCTTTAGAGGCCGAATATTCGACTCCACTTCCACTTCCGTTGGGGGATCAAGTGACACCTCCCAAGGATTCACAGCTCCAGACGTCGGACTAAATATGTTAGCGTGTGGCCAGCTAAACTGATCCTTGAAATGCTCTGCCCAACGGTCCAGTCTTTCCTGTCTACCATGGATGAGCTCTCCAGTCCTATCGCGCACGAGTTCACTAACCGAAGTTCGCCGCCCACCGCTGTCGCATATAAGCTTAAACAGTCTTTGACTGCTACCTGAAGCGAACGCCACTTCCAAATCTTCGGCTACCTTAACCCATCAGTTTTCGCGGTCATTCTTAAGGCTTATCATTAACTAACGCTGCAACTGTCAACGCATCTTATTCAGTTCCTTGCAGTTAGGCAGCTCGCGTTTTCGCTCCATTAGACTTAGCGACGCTTGCGGGATCCAGTGTTTTTGATGACCGCTAGATCTAGGACCACAGGCGAAATTTGCTGCCAAATGCATAGCCTGCTTACTTTGATCCCACTGCTCGTGTACATTGCTGCTCGTCGAAGTTCTTAGTTCCTCGGATAGTTTCTGTTCGTAGCTGTTGCGAACAGCCGAATCAGACAAACGTTCGACAGCCAATCGGGTTTGTGGCTTGCTTCGATGGCCATTCAGCTGCACCAAAAATAGCATCAAAACTAACGCATGGTCCGACTCGACGTACGTCGTCCAGTATGATCTACAGTTCTGGACAGAACTGCGCCAACGGTAGCTAACTGCGATATGGTCAATCTGACTCAAAGTACCTGTCGAGTTAGAGCGCCATGTCGCAGTGCGACGCGAACTGTGTCGGGAATTCGTACTAGATAGGAATAAATGATTATCTGCACAGAATTGGAGAAGTCTTTCTCCGTTGTCTGTTCGCTGTGCAGGCAAGGCGCATCGCCCGCCTAAACAGGACTCTGATGCACTAAGTTTTCCAACTTGTGCATTAAAGTCACCTGCTACCACTACAATGTCAGAGCGTCTGCTCTTCCGAACAACAGTGACGCGGTTATCATAAAACCCCTCTTTCTCCATGTCAGTGCTGCAGTCTGTTAGAGCGTATGCCGAGATAAGAAATAAACTACGCTTAACACTACTATCCTTTCGGACGCCGACTGAGCCCTGCAGTCTCATGGCTCAGAAGCGACTGTTGACTGGGATCCAGTCTCGGAGGGCTGCTTCAGCCTCCTCACTCAAGACTATTCCTACACCACGTTGACCCACAGCTTGAGCCGATTTGTCCCCTGAAGTGCGAAGAAAATATCTTGACGAAACGTTTGGCGCAGTTAGTTGAAATACTCTACTCGAATTCTGAATTCATGTTTCACTCACGCAGCAGACATCAATCGAAAGTGAGTCTACTGTCAGTCAAGCAAGCCTGTTGGCCAGCCTGCATTAAAGTGCGCACATTGAAGGAATCCAGATGCAGAGGCTGACGAGGTTTGAGAAAATGTGAGCTAACAGACTGAAAACCATTTACTACACTACTTGACAATAAACCGTTGCGAGTATCGGGCTTGTTATCAATGGAGATACTATGGGTAGGCAGAATGGGCAAACAGATTGGGTTGGAGACAGAAGAGACAGGTTGAATAAAAGGGAGGGAACTCTGAGCAGTAGCATACTTATCACTACCCACCCCACTTGCGCTCGATGCAATGGGCAGCGCGGTCCTGATTATCCTGTGCGACGACCGATGCAGTATGCAATTATTTGTAGGCGTGTAACTGTTAGATACCTGCAGATCCGTCCTTTCAAATACAACATACAAGGAGATGCATAGATCACTGAGACATCAGCTGACCAGAAGTCTGAGAAATGATCGGGAGCAGTTGAGCGAAGGAAAGTGTAGGAAAGTGAAGTTGCGGCTGTCAATAATATCAGCAACCTTTAACAATTGATTGGGGCTACTAATTCATGGAATATGGGCGTACGCGAAGTGATTAAAAAATCCAACGACACACTGATCACTCCCACGACTATCAGCCGGCAACGTTGGGGAAAACACTTTAGGAGGCAGTTTATTTGGCCAACGGCCACAATGGGCCTACCATTTATGCCAGTAGGTGAGCCAATGCAAGTAGATACCAGTCTTCTATCCGAAGTGGACACAATCAGGGAGATAGGCATGCTGAAAAGACAAGGAAGCCGGACCAGATGGACTGTTGACATCCTTCTTCAAGGATGGCGGCGAAGCATTAATACCAAATCTAAAAACCTTGCGATCAATCTGGCAAGGGAAGAGATTCCTAAGGTCCGATGTGAATCAGTCATTGTACGGAATTACAAGAAGGTTGATGGACCCTCACGTGGAAATCAGAGGTATCAGTTTAGTGAGCATTATATCCAAACTGCTCGCAGGCATTATCCTTCATCGACTACCCGGTACTCGCGAAAAGGGTGTATGAACCGGGTCGGATTCCGTACAAGTCTGGGTTGTATTCGTCAAATTTCTGTTTTACAATAGATCTCAGAACATAGGTACATTCCGTAGATCCATGACTTCCGTCTTTCTTGATTTGAAAGCTGCGTTCGACTCGGCCGACTGCACCGTTCTACGACGCAGCTGCTAACTGAGAGGTGTGAGAAAAATTCACCCTACTCACCTCATCTAAGCGCGTATGATCCGGTCACTGACGTGGGTATGAATCTTTTTTCGATCGAACGTACGTTGTGGTTAGTCTGAGTGTGTTCAGTAGGTCGGGGAGATAGTTACTGCTTTACTGTTTATGATAAAACTACGGAAAGTAGGGACCCAAATAAATCTACGGTGAGTTTTTACTCTGATTCTTTTAGCAACAGTCGATGATCGTTTAGAGTTCACTTTAAAGGATTAACCCAGGGTGCTGGATTCTCAAATACTAAGGGTTACGCAGCGTCAGAGTATAATCGTCATTAGCCAAATCTCAAAAGTGGGAATGGCAGCGATCACCGCCGGTCAGTCGGCAGTATTGGGCGATCGGAATGGGTTCTACAGACATGACCGATTGATGAAAACAAACGTAAAACATCCAATTAATAATAAGGCACGCGAGTGGACAGGAAGCGATAAGAACTGAGCGAGATAGCAGTAGGCCGACAATTCACTTGCATCAGCAAAAGGACAGTCGTCGCGCATTAGACCAACCGAATTGGATCGAGACACTTGTGGCGTCGGACTGGTATTTCACTGAAGTTGAAAGGTCGTGTGTACTGTGCTGCAGTGCGTTCACTTCTGTTGTACGGTTGCGAGATGTGGAGTATGCGTGTGAGAGATGTTCGTCGGTTGGAGGTTTTCGACCACTGATATTTACGCAGTATGGCTAGGATTGGATGGAGTGACCAGGTGCGTAATGTTGAGGTTAGGAATCTGGTATTGGGTGCCACTTCCGAGAATAGCTTGTTTCAGCGTATGAAAACTTAGTAGAATACACTGGTTGGGTCACGTGTTGCGTATGACGAACACTCATCTACCATACCGCGCCCTATTTTGTGTTCCTCCTAAGGAATGGAAGAAGCCATCTAGAGGCCAACAGATGACGTGGCAACGTGAAATGAAAAAATGTACAGCGAAGTTAGGTAAAGTAGGTGTCTGACACCTTCGTGGTTGGGGTCCGAAAGACTCGCCGACTTGCTGGCCGGAGACACTGAAGGATATGGTAGTGAACCGTGAACAGTGGCGATCGTGCTGTCATTTTCTATCGAATCAGAATGATTGAAAGAGTGCGTTTGTACAGTTAGACTGTTTCGTGAGTTGGCTGCAGCAGCATCTTATCTGTTCCCGCCTGTGTAGGTCCACTCCCTGTTCCCCTCGGATATTCACTCTTTTTATATAAACGTGTAACTCTGGGGAAAGGCAGCGGTCAGTGAGGGTTGCCTTGCTGTATATCGCTGAACGATAATGATGATGAGTCCAACTGAATACAATCACAGCGCGCGATGTGAGCCAAAAAGCAGTTTGCAGGCCGGACAGGCAGTGCAAGTGAATGATAGCGTTGCAAACAATCATCGATTTACTCTCGAACGCAGGCATTACCAACCGTCGAGGGTAAATCCAATATACGTGGAGTAAACCAATGAAACTGATGGTCGAGTGAGTGCATATTGCAGTAAGCAAATGATCGTCGGGCGCCATTCGAAACTGATTGATAGATGAATTCCAAACAAACATCACCAAACAAGAAAACCGATCTAGTAATTCTTTTTATTCGCAGAACATCAATGGTTAGACATCAGAGGACGGATTGAGGCCAAGATATAGCGTCTTTGCGCATGTGCGAAGGCGTTCAATTACGGTATTGAACTTGCGCCGCATGACTGTACGTCCGAATGACTACATATAGGTGCTGACCGCATGTCGAATGGCTGTAGGCTCAAATCCCGGTCCTATCATTCAGTGTTACATCACCGTTGGCCGTGTAGGCACCTGTATTTTATCGTATTTCATGGTCCCTGAAAGTTTGTTGGCACAACATCCTTGTCAGTGCCCACTTTTAGATGTACGAAATCAACAAACGTTGCGGCACACAAATTGCTGTGCACTAAGGAAATTTTTCGATCAATAAACACCCTCCTCGATTTCCGCTGTTGATTGACTTTGAGTCATGATGATATCGACGATGACAAAAACTAACTCTCAGCGACACTGTTTCAGAAGCTCCCACCACAACGATTCCATTTCAACAGCATGCATTACAAGTCATCCGAATCAAATATGGGGAAAAATTCCCCGTCGTGCATTGTCTAACAGAGATACCAGATTCTTGAATCGACCTCAATTTCGATTGAACTGATGTAGGCTGTTGCAATCCAACGACCGCCCGCTGGTTTGTTTTTAGTTGCATTCTTTCCCATGATTAGTGGACTACTACAACGGACATATCTTGTTGGCGTGCGCCCTTAAAGATGGTGCGCAAAATGATCCCGGCATCTCGTCCGGAGTTCTGCATAGTGTCCGTTTATCATGGTGGTATAGTAATCAAGACCTTCTTTTGTTTATAAGCATGAAAACAAATGGGCATAAGCTGCCAACGGGCGCAAGTTCGTGCCCTGTGATAAAGCTTGGAAGGCGTCGAAAACTTGAAGTTCGATATAAACAAGGGGTCTTCCACTCGGACAAGATGCCGTCATAAGAAAACCATGCCTTTGACCAACACTGGCCTTGCCTGTCAGCGATTGTTTCACATATCCAAAACCGGTGGACTTCTGGCTTTCAAATCGTATCTGTGGTTTGAAAACGCTACACATATACAATTGCAGTAAGAAAGCGGACAAAAATGAGTCACTCAACGTGCAAGCTGAGTCGAATTTCCTAGCTAACTCTTAGAGTAAACAAAAAGACCGGACTATAGCAACGCATAACAAAGATGTTTCCTGGGGAAAGCAAGGGTCCGAACGGTGGGCACGTATAGTGTGCCGTTGGCAGTTGAACGTTCCGCCGAAGTGGTGTTGACATTTTCAGTTCCAGTTCCAGTAAGAGTACAGAACTATACTGCGAGATGCCTCATCGTCCAGGTTCTTTCACTGAGAGCTCCTTCGATGTAAAAAGGCTTCGGCAACAGGAGGGTGGAAAATCCTCTTCAATTCCTACAAAGGGGAGACAAATGATGAGATGCTTTACTCCCGACCACCTCCTCGGCCCCTGCTCCCTGACCTTATGGATGTAAGTATTTTAAAAAGACCCGAAACAGAGAACGCATACCAGGAATGAGTAGGCTGGCCGTGTTGGTTATCCTGTTTCCCGAACTTCAGCAGCGACGGTTTCTTATTCCTGTCGATGAACTTCGTCCCTCTATTTCCTGCTACTCCGTGCAGTGTTGAGACTTTATGCCCTCCCACTCACTTGTTCTTGTGCCTTCACTAATGTCCGCAGGTCCACTTTCAGACACTTTATTGTCCGCTGATCTGATCCGCCCCTTATCGTGAGTCAACCCCGTTCTTCGCCGTGAGTTGCCTTCGTTTCAATTTTTAAAGCAAATTAGTGTTATCGTGATACTTTCGTAGAATTGGAGTCATTTTCCTAGTCAGATAAATAAGATTCATTTTTCTGAACACTAAATATCGAATTACTCGTTGATTAGCGGTTTTGCCATTATTTTATGTGACCTCCATTATCAAGTTCACACATTTTGTTCGACTCCAACTTAAGCGATTTTATATTTTATATCACAGCTTCGATCTGTCCGTTCAGTTGTTTTCAAGTCTGTTGATCTGCCTGCTCAATTTTCTATCGGCACATTTCCCGAAGTCTCAAAGCCATCCATCTGTTCAGGCGTGACTCAGGCATTCGGTCTTACTCATCATTGCATTTTTACTGTAGGTAGACTTTTATCAGTTTTCACATGTAGCAGGACACCTTTGGCCCGCTAGTTTACATTCCGGTTCATTTTGTTTAAGCGCTACTAAGGAGCATTTAGCAAAAAAATTGCTCCCTCTTAATATTATGCTTTGGATACTAATGTAAGCTAATTATCGCCTGCCGATTATTCCCCCGCCCTTTCCACTTATATCCTCCAGTTGCATACCACCAGCATTGCAGCCGTAAAGGGAATAAATTGACATACAAATGCAAAACCTTCCATCACGCATTCCAAGAACCGCGCAGGGAAACGAACCTCGTGTACGGTTGCGACGAGTGGTACTCTGAGCAATAGAGTCCCCCATGGGATTTCCTCCCGCTCGGTGGCTGTCGCTGACATGTACGACATAGGCAGCAGGAGGTCCACTGACCTTGAAAGAAAGCTCACAACCCTCCAAAATCGAGTTCAGTCACTGGAAGGTATGGTATCACGATTATCTCCACTTTTCATTATTTTTGAGACTGGAAATAGCATCAGTCCGGTGTTTTGATTCCATTGCCACCGCGCTTTGAGAACGCGCTGTTGCCGATAAAAATGCTGTAGTGTTCAACCTCCCGGACCGCCTACTGCTCGAAACTGTTAAATTCAGCGCACTAGATGCATGCGACATGTCCCACTGTCAATGTTCTCGTACCAGGCTGTGCAAATGAGTGCAAAGGTATGAACGCCCTTTGCTCTTTCAATTTCCTGATGAGCCGACAGCTAACCAGTTCATTAGCAAATCGCAGTTGATTGCCCGTGTTACGTCCTTCAACAACATTAAAACCCTCGAAAACATAACACCCATCCAACGAGAGGCAAGTCGAAGTTCGAGAACTTCATCGGATAAAACGTCATATGGTAATTCAAAGGACAGCCTTGACCCCTTGCCTCGGGGTTCCATGAACAAGTTGCTCTAACTAGAGGTTAGTGCACCACCAGCGCATAAAGCAACGATCGACTTAACTGCGTTCAGCTCTGTCATTTTCCGAGCCACGCAACAAACGGCTGCATCCCGGGCCTCCTCAGACTGGCACCACCTCTGGAATTAAGGGAGACGGTGACGAAAATGGTGACATCCCGCGTCGTCACGTGAGCAACTCTGGCAAATCTATCAGCTCCAAATCACTGATTGAGACTCCCAGAGAAGTGTCCCACCTAATAACATCAAATTCATGGAGCAGCACCACCAACCTCCTAATGCAGACCACTCCGAGTCTACCTGATATTGTGGTCTCTATACATGCTGGTTTAATAGAAGCCCGATTTATGGAAAAGATCTTCCCACCTGACTCCCATCTCGATTCGCCCATAGCTGTGGGCGACCTGCCTGTTAACCCTACGTGTGAACCGTCCATTTGAACTCCAAACAGAAGCCCACCCAACTCTTTTCAAATTCCATTAAATGGAGTTGCTGGTTAATTACTTCGAGGTTGGTCGACGCTGACGAAAACCCAGTGACGTTTGAAAACCACACAAATTCGGCCCATCAGGGCACCAAATGCACCCCAGACAGCCTCCGCTTATGCAAATGGCTCCATTGGCCACTCAAAGGAGAGCCAGATTCATCAATCTACTGCTGCGATACCCAATGAAAATGTCTTTGCATCTGCAACAGAGCCGATCCCAACTCAGTGACTAACTGCTGTTTCCCGTCAGCCCGATATACACCACCTCAAACCCTTCTCGAATACTGCATCTGTCTTCTGCATCCATTGGCCGCTCGCTATTAACTATGGCACGCACTCTCCATACTTTCACCATCACACCCAAACCGACCACCGTTACTCTATTCCTGCGGCTTGCAACATCATCATAAATCCAGAAAACGAAACCGCCACCCCTTGTGAATCCTAAACCGTCTCCGCTAGCTCACTCCACCATTAATCCACCCTATCCACAGAACTTCTGCCCCAGGGCCAGTGAAATCCCATCCATTCGCATACCTCGCCATCCTCATCCTGTCTACCCCGTCGCCCAAAATTACTCTTCCCCGTTCACTAATCTACTTTTTTCCTGAGAAGTGCCCCCGCGTGCCAAGTCCTTTCAAGGGTTGTATTGGGTCCCGCCAATGTAGTTCCTGAAATACTGCTTCTCGTATCACGAGAATATACTCCCGTGGGTTCAGGATTTTGTTGAACGAAACTTGGGTCCTTTGCCCAGTTACCTCGAAGATTGCCATAGCGAATTGGCGCTGGGAACACAGTCATCAATATAGCAATATTTCACCAATAACATTCGGGAGTGCACGTCCCGAATTCTGTATCGCCCCATCCCATCATCATCAGTCAATCAAAAATAGCCTCCAGCTATTCGCCACCTCTCTATACAGATGTCCAACCTCTGAAAATTCCGAATGTTCCCCACGATGTTCCCTCTAAGCCCAGCACGTCAACTGTAAATCCACCAATTAATTCTCGCTGTACTTCGGCTAACCAGGCCCAACTCCCGAGTGTTAGCCTACTTAATAAATCATTCAGCATTGAATGCACTTCCAAAGTGTCTCCGATTCTGCTTAGCGCTCGATCCCTTCTAAGTAAAATTAGCACCCTGAGAAGATTTTTACAATGTCAACCCTATGACATCACTCGAGTCACTGAAACGTGTTTGACTGGATACACCCTTAAACCAAATATTTTTCAGTGGTTACAATTCTCTCCTCACGCACCGAACTAATCGGCGTGGTGGTTGCCTAGCTTATTTTAAACATGCGTTCTCCGTTTCCCCCCTCCGACATCCAGTATTGGACACTTATGAAACAACTTGGAGATACCTCAAATCATCAGGGCGTTCGAATGCATTGCATCCATCCGTGGGGAGGCGAAACTTATAGCAGGAGGCTTTAATGCTCCTAAGATCTTCTGCTCCACCAAGCCTGCCCCTTTGCTACTCTTTAAATTCGTTCGTGAAAACCCCGTAGGGGGATGGACGCAGCATTTTGGAAATCCCACCAGAGGACGTATTACCCTTAACCTCGTATTCATCTACGATCTTAATATTGACACCTCTGTGCTGGATATCTTCCCGAGGAATGACCGCAAGATGGTATCCTGCTTTCTCCAAGTTTGTTCTGGACCCTGAACATCTGCAGCTACTATCCAGTCCGTGAGTGTCTCTTACAAATTAGCAAACTTGGCCTGATTACTGTCGCTCTCCGGAGCCTTGACCGGTCTGATGTTTTCCTTTCATCTGGCTGCCAAGTAGCTGTCGACAGCTCATGTGCAAACTTCCACTCCACTATTAAAAACCTCACTCCTCACACGGCGCAGCCCCGGACAGTGCGAGTAGGCGAAATCTGCAAATATGAAAACAATCCTAAACTGCAGAATATCTACAAGCAAACATTAGACTTTTCCATATTACTGAGGATAAATCGACTTTAAAGCGACCTGCTTGCTCCATCTGAGGGCCAACTTTGTAAGCGTGAATAAATCGCACTTCGGCAACCGAATCCCGGCCTGCATGTGGCTAGATTTCTGCGGTCCCGCACTATTCGCAGTAAATCAAGCAGCCCCATATACATTATGCACAATAGCCAGCGACGCGATGATCCAAAGGAAATTGTTGAGGCTTTTAATTCATACTTCTCCACTTTCGTTACCGACATCGCCGCCACATTACCCACACCCCCCCTTGACCAACAGAACAAACACTTCTGTCCAACGTAATTAATATATAGGAAATAGAGAACGCTCTCTCCGTCATCAAACCTTCTTACCGACCTGGTTCAGACAGTGTTCCCCCTGCCCTATTCGCTTTAGCAAACCCGATATTACACCTCTTTTGTTAAGCCTGTTTACTACCTCCATGTCAACCGGAGTAATTTCCGTTTAGTGGAAAGTCACTGTCATTGTTCCTCTCCACAAAATTGACCACCATACGGCCAGAAAACTACTGACCAATAAACCAAACATCCACCCCAGCCAGACTCATGGAGAGAAGTGTGAAGGTGCAGCTAGCTGACTTTCTCACGACTAACTACTTAATTGGTGAATTTCGACATGGTTTTCCTGAGCGCAGATCCTGTGCCTCATGCCACTTTACATTTTTTTGACTTAGTCACTCTAAATGCCGATAGGAAAAGGCCATTATAATGATCTTTCTTGACGTGACTGAAGGATTCGATCGTGGGCCTCATGAACGACTGCTGCTAAAAATCAAATCCTACGGCTTGGCAGATCCGCTGTGCTCTTGGTTAACCTCCTCCACTCTGACCGCTCCCATGTGGTCAGTACCGACGAAACCCTAACCTAACCCCAGCCAATCACTAGCGGCGTAATAAAAGGTAGTGTTCTCGGCCCCTTGCTATTCCTACTCTACGCGAACGACATCTTTCAAGCCATATGCGAAGTCACACCTTTCTTATTTACCAACGACATTAAGGTAGTCCATTCTTTCGAGCCTTCTTCCTTACCCCAAGCCATGGCCAGCATCATGGAGGATCTAAACTCAATAGACCAGTGGTGCGGGCTGTAAGTATCACCTTCCACCTATCAGGCTCTTTATAAACGGTCTCTCATTACCAGCCACGCAGTGTGTAAAAGATCCAGGCCTACAATACTCCACCTTGTTTAACTTCCACGAGCAGGCTAGTTGCCGAATGGCAAACACAAACAGGACTAATGACTTCATCGGTAAAACATTCCGCACTCTAAAATGTGGGCTGATGCTATGCAAATCACATTGAAGACCGCAACCGGAGCACTGCCCAGTGATTTTCTCGAATATGCTTAGAGTTGATCGTGTTGCAATAAAAAAAGTACAACGTGCATTCACAGAGAAGCTTCTCGGTCCAGCATTAGGTCTTGGTCACAGAGAACGACGCGAGCTGCTACACCTTGACCCCGTTTGATTACGTGGCGTCAAATCTAGTCTCACACTTCTTTTCAAGCTCTCAAGGTGGCAAGCACCCACGGCTGGCCACCGCATCCGATTCGCTAGTGTTTTTACTCCCTCAGGAATCGGCCGTTTTCCCTTGGAGTACCGCCTTCCTAGGTGCCTTTTAGGTCAAAGTTCGCAGTTATTTGTTCTACTCTGTGGAATAAATTACCGGGCCATGTCCGGTCCTGCGAAAGTCTAACACACTTCAAGATTTTTTTGTTCAAATTTCTGAACATATCCTCATTTCTCAGCTTAACTGGGACCAGTGTTACTCTAGACCAAGCTTTTGAAAGCCACCCGGACCTTTAGCTCAGCTCAAGTTGGGTGCCCAGAGCTGCGCCACCTTGAGCCGGTTTCTTTCTAAAGACTACTGACACCAACGACTTGGCCCTTATACTATTTGTCCTGCAGCTCCATTAAGAAAGTGAAATAAATCAATAAAAATAGACTGAGCTATGCCGTATTCCAAAGTTTTCTCCTACCCCCAACTCGTCAGCCTCCATAATTCTATTTTTCAGTACTATTCTCTGTATTAAGTCAGCAGCGCAGGGCATGCTGATCATGACAACCGGCAGAAAATCAACGTAGTACTCCGGGGTAGTTACCGACTGTCTGCAGCTAGAATACTTCATGTCATAATGGCGATCTGACTCCAGTGCAACTCTGGCCACTTCGCCATAGAATTTCTTTATTATTCACCAGGGCAACAGTTTGATGTGTCACCAGTAAACGCTCCGACAGTTGGCCTAAGGCCAGCTCACTTTAAATCCCTACCCCCTGTCATCATTCCTACTAGATACCTTGCATGTTTTCACTTCTTGACCTAATTTTTCATTCGCATGATCAAAATTGGGTCGGATGATGACTCTATTTCTCTACCTTTTATTAATCACCTCAAACTCAAGTTGTTATCCAAGCCAGACTGCGTCTCTCGCCTATCTTTCAGGTCCCGCACCCGGGCTATGCGCGCCGTCACCAGTTCCGCCCCAGACGGTGCTAGCCAGATCTGGCCCGCTCAACTCAAACAAAGTCGTTGATCGCTTTGGATAACCCTACTCAGGTTGATCTCCATGAACGATCAAAAACAGTTACGACTGCCGCTGGAATGCCTTACACGCCCCTTCGAATTACCCACACGTACCGACACCTAAAATCGAAATCTGTGAGAAAAAATGACGGCAAAGAGAATATCCTTGACCGATGTATTTAAAAAAGTTTTCTTTCTTAAACTAACGTTTCCTCCAACGCACATCTCAGTCCAGTTTGCCGCCAGCTAAATATGGATGAAACTGGCAGTCCTAAGATTCCCATATTCTCTCTGCAAAATGTTTCACAAAATCCTGTTCTCCAGATAGTTCAATAGACTTGATAGTAGTCCTCAACCTTCAGCTTTCTATCGACCATCCACTCTTGTTATGTGCCACTTCCTTATTCACCTTGTATAACGTTTCTTTAGTTTTTGGTCAATTTCTATCCAGCTGTCATGACCCCACTGATCTTCATCTCCTCAGATTAAATTTTCTGTCTGTCGCGTCTGCACCTGAGGTTTGCGCCTCCTCCATATTTCGACATCCGCCCTTGATCTCTTGTTAAGTATTGCGCCAGCGCCACGCACACATAGTGCACTTAAATACGAAGTAACTTGCATTCCGTTCATCACGAACAGTTCCAGAATATCCTGTAAAATGTTGCAAGAAGGTTTTTCCAGTTCTGATTTTTGTCTCGCATACTTGGGCACTGTGTGTTGCAATAAAGTTTTTGATCGCGCCCGGCGAGAAATTCAACGTAGCATATGTCGCCAAATCCCTTCTGGTTTCCGTTATTCACGGTTCCTCTTCATCCTCTGTGTACGAATTTGATCTTGCCTTACGCATGCCTCTCGCAAATCCTGAACTATACAAATTATTATTGTTATTAAATGCGCTTACCGTCTGTCTCCGGAAACTGTCGCATCATGCACTCCGTCTTACCCCTCCAAGAGGCTCGTCCAACGCAAATCTTGAGTCACCGTTCCCCTGGCATTTCTTAAGTTTGCCGTTTTTTCAAGTCCGTTGGAATAGGTAGTTATCTGTTGCACCAACCGAACAGCCACAAACCGACATGGACGTGCTTGTCAGAGACCACCAGCAAGCCACCTGCCCTATACGACCTTTTGTTATGTACATACCTTTGTCAGGCTTGCGAAATTGGTACGTTTTCTTGCGAGGACTTTCAAAATACTATGGTCAGGTTCTTAGCTTCGTTCCACCGGCAAAGGCAAATCCAGCGGAGATTAATGAGTTCCACGCAACTACTGCTGGACATCAATGCCTAGAGGTCCCTATGGGTCGGGGCCAAATTAGTGATGCCGAGGGAAGAAACCGGTACTACAGGATAGTTGTTTAACCTTCTTCCCATTTCGATCAATACGATACTTGACGTTTTGCCATCAAGTGCCCTTTGTCCAATCGGCGACAGCATTATCCGTCGGATGAACCTGATCAAACGTTCCCGTGCTCAGCTCCTAATTTTTCATTCATACGAGGAAACCAGAATGGGATAATGCCCCTATTTGTTTCCATCTCCGTCTAGGTTAGATAATCACCATAACCTCAGCCATAACCCCCATCCAGACGGCTTTACGCCATTATGTTTCAGGTTCTGCACCTATGTCCTGCGCACCATTTCCGGTCCGTTCACCTCACGAGGAACCCCAACCCTACCGCCGGCCACTTAGATATTTGCTACCCGATGGGTCTTCAAGCTGGCTTTAATGTGCGCTGTTACACTTACCACCGAAGGAACGTGCAAAAGCCGACACAATGACCAACTCAGTTTTTGCACCTTCGGCACTTGACATAATCGTTCTTCGTCCAACTCTCGTCCTCTACATGATCATCTTCCTTGTTTTTATCAAATGCCTCATTTCCGGGTTTCGCATGGCTATTTCCAATTTCTGAGGATGCCTGTGGATTTATTTATCACTTTCTCCTATCCTGACCTTGCGTGGTCCTGACAACTGCTAGAATGTATGGCAATTGTTTTATCAACCACCCTAACGTACTTCAGCATTTCGGATCATCCTCGAATTTCGAATCCTCCAAGAAATTTTATTTCTTGATGTGCAATCGACCGATATTGATAAGCATAAGCCACTCATGCCTACAATACGTAGCTAATGACCACTTTTCATATTTTTGATAAAATATTGCTTTTATTCATGCCATTTTGCCACCGTATCCACTATGTATTGCCCATTCAGCGCTCTAAAAAGTGTCTTATGTTTCACATTTTTACTTGGCCCCTGCGTGCAAAAATTTCAGCGTACTGCCGAGCGGGCCTTTCAAACCTCGAGAAAAATAAAAATCATTAATAACATTATTCTATGAATCGCGCATTTCTTGGACAGGGCAAGGTACATTCGGTGGTATCGCTTTCTTGGTTTTTCCTGCTGGATGCAACGCCTTCTTCGTTTGTACATTTGCTCACCCTACAAATGTTCGTGGCAAAAGTGGCGTAACTATCCCTTGAAGACAAAATGCAATTGAAAATTTTTGTAAAAATCGTTAAAGTTGGAACAAACATTGTAAACAAAACAGATACGGTTGTGACTACACTACGTACAAAGGACTCCGAAACACGATCACTAGGATGATTTAAAACAGAGGCTGCAGAAAGCCAAGTCTTCTTTAAGTCAACAAAGGCACTAAAGGAGAGACAAGGTAGCCCCAAAATGTGTAACACTTGCTTCCATTTAAGTGTCGGCGCTGATAACAGATTTGCGAACAACAGTGCAAGTTATTAAACTTGCAAGATCACGTCAGTTTCCATAATGCAAGCTTTGGCTGGAATCAGTCTACTGCCCATAATTCCTTCAGTGGCTTGCACTCCAATTGGGCAGCCATCTCCTTCGGATCCAACTCATTTTTGCATGCTAAGAGAAACAGAAAACAGAATAGCTTGTCTCAACATAGCAGTGAGAAATGTTACGGCCGCCGGCCGTTCAAGTCAAAGTGAACTTTGTAAACTTGCAAACATTTCAATCCCTTATGCCTTACCGATTTCCGGTTTTATTCAACCCCTGGTTAAACGAAAGCGCCTCTTCTTGGTTACCATGCGATCGGCTTTATATATTAAGACCTTGGTAATAAAGAAATGAGACTACGAAAAAAGTATTATTCTTGTTTATCTAAGCTTGCCCTCATGGCCACTCGTAGGAAACCCAACGGGGCTTCCTGGACTAAGGCCTGGCAGTCCGTTGACAATTCTGCAGGTCCCATTAATTCACCATCGTATCCTCCTTCGCCAAAAGGAGTAGAGTTAAACCACAACGTCGTTGATCTCATAATTTTCTGCCCGGAACGTAAACCATTCGCGCAGCTAATCGGTGGCCCGTTCAAGGCAGGCTGTCTTACTTGAAGAAGGAACGACAATCCTGGAGACAGTCTTGGTGTGGCCCTGTACAGCAGAGCAAGCCCGACTTCAATCAAAATAACACATCTCTGGTCTCTTTTGGGTGCCTTGGCAAACTGATCCGTCCGTTTGAAACGTTATCTGATGGGGAGCTCTAGGTCCCTAAGCCTGTTAACCGCGTACAGGTTAAAAAGGTCCCTGAAAATGTAGTAATTTGAGACTTTTCGTGCATCGGGGCAAATAATAGCCTTTGATTGCGTTTAGGGGAAAGCCCCACCTATATTTCTACTGTGGTATCTTCTGTTCGTGAGCCATACCTTCTTCATATCATTGGCGATGAAAAGCCATGTGGATTCAGGGAGGATTCTAGGTCGTCTATGAGGATTGGGAGCAGGAGCGGCTTTGCGCTCGATCCTTGCGGAACCCCGCTGGTGGAAGCAAGCTTTTCTAAACTGCTACCTCCCATCCCGACATAAAATCTCCCTCTAGTGGGAAGAGCATTTATCAACTGGTATAATTCCACTGGGACGTTAGGTGATTGCGAATTAGTCTGAGGTAGGCGTGGGATTGCTGAGCCAAACTTCTATGCGGTGCCGTGACGACATACTTCACACCGCTTACTTTCAGCAGCTGTTCGAGTAACTTCATTCAAGAGGCACGACATGCTGGCAATATACCAAGGGCTTTCATGAAGCCGTGCAGAGTTCAACAGAACATGGAATACTCAGCGTGGCATTGGGAACTTTTGTCTGGATTATCTTTTCCAATGCCCTTCACAGAATATCGGTGAGGTTGACTAAAGTAAAGCATCCATGAATGATCTTAGTTTAGATCTAATCAGATCAGGTTAACATTCAGGACTGCGGCCTGTGCCAATATTAGTTCAGTTTCTTGAACACGAGAGCTCCCAGTTATCGCTGCAATCCAACATTTTGAGATTCTCTATTTCCCCTTTGTGAACTCTCTTAGTTAGGAGGTGATATGTACCTTGTCGGGACCACCACCCCTAAAGAGCGATAGTTCATACGAGCACGGCTTCGGAACCCCTAGGCCCATTCCTTATGCAAAATTTTTGATTTCCGCCCTCAACTCTAGAGAGACCGAAAACGTCGAAGGGGCCAAAAGTCACGGGCATTGTTTGGAGCGACGTTTGGTGGGGAATCACAAATGGACATTCACTCAAGGCTCAAGGGACGTCAAGAAACAAGTGTGTTAACATGTAATCCAGGATGGTTTTGAAAGTTTAAACAGTCGCAGTTTCCGCCAATCCTACGGGCCGCTAATTCCGGTGGCTAAACCCCTAAACTTACAGCTTTGAACCTCATTTTTACTGCTGAACCTCGGTTTGCTTAGCTTCTCTCTGTGGTCTGGCAGGGCAGAGTTACCATCAAGGGAGCAGAGTGGTGGACTTTTGAATGATGTCCCATTCATTTCTTTCACCGTTTAAGCAGGTCTGTCATTACCCGGCCGTGCTTCAAAGAGAATCTCGGGACTGGCAACCTATCGCGGCATTCTAGTTCCGTCAGACAACTGCCCATTCTGGTGAATCTCCTTCGAATCATCTTCAAAGCTTCAACGCCCGCGACTAATTGAGGAGCCCAGGCTTTGACTGCATTTTATTTGGCATACAAGCTCAATACGTAGCGAGACATAGTCTCTCAACGACTTTACTACCAACATCCATTTATTCTTTCTTGTCTCACAATGAATTTCCATCTCATATGTTATCTTAAACCTCTAATTATATTTATTCCAGTTATCCATATTCATGTGCTAATAATGCCAAACCATTTTCATTGCTACTATTGGTCCGTCGATTGATACTAACTAAATTGCATGCGATGCACCCTTTGGTATTTACACGTATACATGAGTTCATCTTTATTACTGAGACATTTCTGACCGAATATACCCATGGACGTTGGCATAATTGGTTGCAATGCTTTTGGGAAAGGCGAACTAAATAAGCTTGGGGAGTACCTCACATACGCAAGTGGAACCCTTTCAGCCTCACGGTGCAACCACTCTGCATTTGATAACCTGAAAGACTCTACCTAGCTGACTGTGGCTATCAGGCGTCAAGACGTACTGACTAGTTGCATCTGCCGTACCCCTGGTAAGCATCAGTCAGAGTTCTTACCACTAACTGTTGCACCAAACGGGGCCGCCAGCGTTCCAGGTCCTAAGCCGGTAATGAGCAACTTCAAGGCCCCAGGAATTTGTCGGTTGTCTTTCTTCTCCCCAAAATACTTTTTGCCGTCTTTTTTCAGTGTAGGAGCGCGTTGGTGGACACAGCGTATTTTATTATCTACAAGGGCCGCCAATGTCCTTGATCTTGTCCTCACAAATGGCCTAGCCCAGGTGCGCGGGTCCACAGACAACGAAATGCTTCGATGATGGATGTCATCATTCCCAGACTGTTTTTATGTTTTTAGTTTCATTTTCCGTTGTCTCCCCCCCAGCTTCCATTGAACCATTCCGTATAGCCTCATGGTGCCATCTACCTTCTATAATTCATATAAATCATTTGGAGTTTCTTTCTATCAGCTGATCCCCGGATGGCCACCAAACAGTTTTACGGAATTCCAGGGGTGCCTTGATATAGCCAGTCCAAACCAGTGTGGCACAATCCCCAAAGGTTTGAGCACGCTAGACCGCCTTGAAATTATATATGTTAATCCCAAGGGAATTCGAACGAACAAGAGCTTGCTCTGATGTTGCAGATCAACTGAATGTCTTTGATAGTTCTCTTAAAAGGAAAAAAGAATTTCAAGCGCTACACTTTACCAGCACGGCAGCAGTACTGGCCAAAGGACCGAGAACCAATAACTCCTTGTGTAGTACACAAGTCATATCTGTAATGTTAAAATGCACATTCACGAACGACCCTCTACAGATATCAGAGATTTTTAGCCACTATTTTGCCTTCCTATGACAACCGATAAAAACTATTTATCGGACACTCTCCTAGTCTCCTCTGCATCCTCCAAGATTCTCATTCCACCCAAGCGATGCTAAACATAGTTGTCAAAAACAGGGCCGTCAAACCGCGTTGCATCAGAAGATCTTCCCCAAAGGTCCTCAAATAAGGGGTGCGTATACCCCCATACAGTTTTCTATTCTGCTTATTCTTTCCTTGAATAGTGGCGCTTTCCCCCACCAATGGAACATATCGTGAATTTCCCAATTCACGAAACGGCTCAAAGCAGGAGCCACCTACGTACAGACCCCTCAGTCAAACCTCAGTTTTCCAATTATTATGTAAAGAATATTAAAAAATAAGGGACTAGTCCACTTATTAAACCATGACCTCATTACCGCCGGTCAACATGTTTTTTCAAAGTAAACCGTGTTCTACCTGCCTGAATGATTACCTAAACTCAGTGACGAATGTTGGCAACGAAGGAAATTTGGTGATTATGATTTGCTTTGCTATGGCGGTTGTTTCTGATTGCTTGTCTCATCGTAAGTTTCTAATGAAAGTCAAGAGCTGCGATATAACAACCCCCCGATGGCTTGGTTCTCCTCTTATTTGACCTCTGAAAAACATGAAGTAAATGTAAATAAAATCTATCCAAGTTTCATCCGATTACTAGTGAGGTTTTTGAAGGAAGAGTACCACGTCTACCACTGTTTCTGTTGTACATCAAGAACATTTTTTACATCAGTATGCATGGTATTCCTTTTCTGTTCCTGGGCGATATATACGCTGTATATAGTCTCCGCCTGCTGACCTCAACACTACCCCAGCTTACGCACACAATGATCTGCTGTCGTTTGATTCATAGTGCACTGCTTGGTCGATGAAATTCTTAGCCCCAAAAAGCAGCATACCTGCATACAAATACCAGATTCCCAAGGGAAGCCTTGAAGTAAACCAAGGAGTCATACCTTTTCCTTAAAAAGACAAAGACCCAGTTTGTATTACTCCAGCGCGTTCAACTGCTCATAACACACCACGATTAAAGTTGCAAAAGCCAGGATATTAATTGGGTTGGTGCACAGGACCTTTAAAACCTTGGGAGGTAAGGTTTTAATACATAAAAGTGCACCAAAGCTATCCTAGACCACTGTTCTATCTTGTGTTTCGACATGCGACAGAGTGACAAACTCGAAATTGAGAATATTTAACGAAACTATACAAAGCGACCTCGAGGCTATTCTCCTCTGCCAAACTGCATGGAAAGTTGCGCAAAACTACACCTTGCTCCCTCATTGCAGCATCGAGTTCAACTAAACCTTTTTTCATAGGATTAATGGTGAAAATATTTGCTTCTCTGCATCTCAAGTGAATAATGACTTTTCCTACGAATTGCAGTGCACTGAGCTCCTGGTGCTAGTTCCGATTTTGAGGATTACACTTAGGAAAACTTCGTCACTAAATATTCCTTCCCATGGAATAAACTGCCCCAACGTATAAGGATGATTCCATCTGTCTCCGCTACCTTTAAAAATGAAATTAGAAAGAGAAACACCTTATGAAATTTGTTAAGCTTGCACTATCCTTGCAGCTGGCAATACCCGTGCAACATTTGACCATGCATCCAAGTATGCCTCCCGAACTATCGAGGAAATTTGCCTATGTATACACGGGCAACAATCCCAGTGCCCTTAAGCGACACCGTTCGTCTAATCTCTAGAGGCCCCGTTGTTTTGCTTTCATCCTGCAGCCAGTGCTCGTCGGACTTGAGGTCGGCCGTCGCGATGGGCTTTAAGTCTTTGGCCTCTGCTTTCTGGACGAGAGGTGCTGGTCTAGCTGGGTCTACGAAAAGGTGACCTGGCTGCGCCTGCCTTAGTTAAACGGAAGCATCTAACTACGTTTGGCATGTTCAGCCCATCGGTCCACGAAAGTGTTGCCACTGACCGTCCCTAGCCTACGGTGAGTCACAGATTGACGTCATCCGCAAGCGTGGAGCTTGAAGAACTGATTACTGCCGACAGATCGCTGACATAGTTTATGGGCAGCAATGGTCTCAGTACGGAATCGTGAGGCACCACCCCACTAGCTCCCGTTGGTGTTAATGTATTTTCGTCTAACTTAGCTTGCCAGGGGCAATCGCGAAGACAAGGTTTCAATCGAACTTATATATTCATGCTTTCCAATTTATGCGGCACAAACAAAATTGACACTGCTAAATGCACTTCGGAAACCAAGGTACCTGATCCTTTCTTCCCTTTTATCTAGCTCCGTGGGCACTACGTGAAAGAAGCTTCGCAAGTTACTGAGACGGGATCTTTTCCTGGGGCCGTGCTGCTTGATTGCAATTAGGCTGTTGTTTTCTAGATGTTTACTGATGAATTTTAAGTAAATCTGCCTGGGTCTTTCAGAACCACCGATATCATTTCACTTGGTCTACAGTTTTCCACTTCCTACCTCTCATTTTGCCGGAAAATTTGGAATAGGGGCGCAGTTTTGCGTTCTTCTGATAATTCATCTCCATATCAATTTGTTGTACAATCTTGTTGGCTGTCCGGCTAGCTTCTGGGCCAGCGGCTTTTAATTAGCGGATCCATACACATCTGCTCTGTGCCTTTCCTAATATCAAAGGGTCATGGACCCAGTGAGACACCGCGGGCTGAGACGCATAATTGTTCCACTGGTGTAGTCGTGGGCCTGCTATGGATGATAGTGGTACTTCTCCCTCATGGCTGTAGACAGCTTCGAAGTGTTAACCAAGGAACTTTGCCGGAGTGCGGTTATTTATGCTTATTCCTAACATTGCTATTTGCAGAGCCGATTCGTGTTGGACGAAGCCGAAAACAAATTAAGGGTGTTTTGGCTGATTTGGCTATCATCGGTTGCATATTAGTCACTGCGACCGCTTCCCTCTAGAGATACTCACTCCGTTAAATTTTGTCCACACATCGGGTTTGTTTCTTGTATCCCGCTTTGTGCTGCTCTTTCATCCCATCACTTCAAACTAAGTGGAGTTGCAACCATCTCAGTTCATCTCTTCGAGTTGTTCCTTATGTTTTACCAAGTTTACTTGACAGCATCTATCGCACTCCATTTCATAGGCATTGCCGTTGATAGTAGTTGCTGCTCATCTAGCGCCTGTAGACTGAAATATTTGCCTGAATTGGATATCCCTGGCCTAGGGGGTAGAACCTTGTGATTTTTTGGTCGGTTTTTCTCAGTAGGCCATCTGCCTTGCTGACGTCCACTTCAGAGGTACGCATGTTGATAGCTCCATCCACGAATCTTGATGCTTGACGTTCTTGCAATTTGTGGGTTGTTGTATATGCTGCACATCGTCGGACATCAGCCAACCAAAAGCCCATGCCGGTGCCCAGGTTGCATTGGAGTCGTCGAGAAGCGGGAAATTTTCGGTTCTCCTGGCAGATGATTTTATTTACTTTAGCATCCCCTCCTCATTGTGAGCACTTGAGGCTGGGCTTCCATAGGCATTAACTACCTCCACACGTTTCGCATCAAAATTTTTTGGACCGAGATAGCTTTGATGTTCGATGCCACACACTTTGACGCTTCTTGCCTCAAGTGGTCAGCATTGCATTGGCATGCCGCGTGTTAATCTTTATTCTTCCCCGTGTTCTCTTAGAATCCATCAGGGCTAGCTATGATGGATTCTTCGAGCCCTTGCGGCGTTTTTACGGCAATACTATTCGTGTCCTCGCCTTTCACTGTCAGGTCACACTGTTTGCTTCCAATACCGCATGCTTTGCTTTGTATCAGCGACATTTCCCTTTTCTTTCCCTTAGGCTCTATTGCGAGTCGTTTTGTACATTTCTGTCGTAGGTCCGAGTGCTTCTTCCGTTTCTGATTGATCCATCGCTACTGTTTGCAGCCTGTCGACGCCCCGCCTATCACATAAATCCATTAATTGCCTCTACCAATAGATCTTTGTGGCCCATCAGATGCGCCCCCGCCCGCTGCAGCCTCATGCAGGGTGCATCTGCTAACTTTGAGCTTTGTTAGTTCGAATTTTTCCTGTATAAACCTATCGGGGTCAATCTTAGCGTGCGGGCTCCAGTACAAACTTGTTTAGCTCTATTCACTATGGACGGAGAAGTGGAAAACCTAGCAGTTGTTGATGCAGAATTTCTTCTGCTACGCAGTGTCTTATTCCATCCTGAATTCACCGAGCAGACTGTTCTCAGATCCCAAATGTAGCAAGAAGCGCCAAATCCCGATAGCCAGGCTTCCTAAAATCCACAAGAGGGTCAGTATTTCGAGACCAGGATTCGCCATTGCTAATTTCCTTTCCCATCACTGTTTTGGTGGGAGCATGCGCAGACAAGCTAACTGCCTTCATTAAACTTGTGGCCTCTTACCTCGGAAGCAGATTCTTCTATCCTGACTCCTGAAAGAAAAACACAATCAGCCCCTCAGTTACCAAATTTCTGTTTCTCACCAACGCCCCCTGATATTCCCGCTGGTGTTCCTTAAATATTCTGGTTGAGGGTGCACCTTAGTCGTTTGATCAGCTTGGGCCTATATGAGAGAATTCAGCCTCTGTACCATTAAAGCACTTTCGCTGTACTGGCCCCTGATGACCACTGCACTCCCTAGCTTAATCATGCGTTCGCTGCGTCTGGGAGATGCGTTGCGCGCATGCGCCAGAAACCTAACATCACTGGTGATGTCGCAGTTACCCCTGGGAGGGCTTTTGGCTTCGGTAGGTTCAAATCCATATGGGCGATTTTTGAGTCCATCGTTTGAGACTTCGTCGCTGCAGTCTTTGGGGTTTCGACTTGTTTACCTGTTTATCTTGTCTGATACAAAGTACAAATGCCAAAACCATTCCTATGGGACTGCGGTGTGTCTCAGGGCTATTTAGATATTTTTCCACAAGTGTTGCGGCAGGTACCCCCGTACGTTTAAGGCACGATAAATCTGCTCCCGCGTGGGCATGTAGAGGATTCGGTGTTTTTTGACCATTTCGGCTTTGAAGCTTTTGTGCACGGGCTTTTTAGGCCTGCCCGCATGGAAATCTACTAAGGCAGTGAGTGATTGTACTGGTAGTTTGGAGGAACAAAAATAATTGGGCTACATCAGTGGACTGCGACGAATTGTGGCAGCAGCCTCAATAGCCGCACTAGAATAAAACAGCTAGCGCTTCTTCTTACCATCTTGTATTCTATTACATCTCAAACGTCACTCTTTCAGCTGACCCTAAGTGAGTGCTACTTAATGGTTTGTCTTCATTGTTTGGTGTAGAGCAGTGCTTCACCTTGGTGGGACGTATCATTTTCTTATAGTTCAGTTTGGTTCCAAAATTTGACAGCGGCGGGTCCGTTCGTTTAAATTTTTTGCACCGAGGAATATTCTGAATCTACCAGTGCCCCAAAAATTGGAAGTCCAACAGCCTGCTTAGGATGTTCTGACTGGAGAAACTGTCTGCTGCCCAAATAACTGTATATACCTGAAAGTCGCACGCGCTTCCCAAACACCCACTCACAAAAGAGGCGATATGAGGTAAGTGAGACTATTAGAGACGAAAAAGAAATTTATTAGCAGAACGCACAGTCTTCTCCGGCTGTTTTTTATCTAATGCTTTTTGTTCTGTATCCTGTTTAATTTATTTTTTGTCCCATTTATCTGGTGGTTTCACAATATTTTGTTTTGTTGACTGTGCCGCACAACGGGAATCCCACCGGAAGCCCTCGTTACGTGTCCCCATTTCAACAGCCATTTTGTCTACCATTTCATGACCTACGAGCCTGAAATTTTGCCTCAACTGGAATAGATTTCTTGCACCATTTTTGATGGCTACTTTAAAATTTGAAAAAATTCCACGCGAGACTACTGTTTCTCTGCAACTTGTAAAGGACAGTCCCAGCTCATGTGGCCTTTAGTCATATAATAGCTCCACGTGTGGCAAAACCACGTTGTTAATCGGATCTGTGTTCGCTCCAGTATCTCAATATCTTCCAGCAGACCTGGCTTGCACGGTTGTATGCCGGTCCAATTTAACCAAAAAGCTGTGCAGCGGGTGCACTACCTCCAGTTTTCTGGAGCTAACTCCCTTTTCATTTGGATCATTGCTTTACTTGCGAAGTGTGTCGCTCTGTGGCTCTGCGGACCGAATTCAAAGGTGCACCGACATTGAATTCTAGGCTCCTCAGGGCTGCGGTCTTTTTCACTGATGTTCAGGTTTTTGCAGGACTCATTTGGAGGACAGGCCATCTTCCCCCTCCCTCATTAGATTTTGGCATTCTCTAAGGTTTGGAGGCATATCTCAAAACTAATGCCCTTTGTTAAATTTCGTTCAGTTAGGGCTGGAGTTATCCGGCGTCCCACAATCCATGGATCTTAACGTGAAATGCAAAACTGAAACTTAGATTTTTTAATTCATCCGCGACGTGGGCAATTTAAACCGGGAATAACAAAGGCTTGGGGAGCCTCTGTGTTTGGTTTCTCTCTGCCCAACATACTGATCTCCACTGGAACACGATAACTCTCCCGCTTTAGACATTGCGAGGCGTGCTTTATCATCTTCGGCAACGCGCCAAAGAGCTTTAGTTCTAATCCCAAAATCGCACGGTTCACTGATTCAGGGGCTTATGGTAATATAATTACAGGCTTCACCTTGTTCCCCCGTCTAACAAACCGGCCATTCTCTGGAAGAAGCTCATCACATGCGACCGTTACCCATGTTTTTGGGCACTGAGCACCTCGCTGTGCTCTGGCTATTTCACTGTTCTGTCTCTTAAGATTCTCTCAAACAAATCGAGCACCATCAAGGTCGGACTAAATTGTCGGAAGTTGGCGCAACTATTGCTATGTTCTCAGCTGTGCATTCTGAAAAGGGCTGATTCTATCTGGTTCACTGATACTTTACTATCTGCTAACGACGCTTTGAAGTGCCTATCCGAATGCCTTCGCTAGCGGCTTTAAAAATTGTTTCAATAATGGTCGGTTTTTCCGTCAATGCCCATAATCATTTAGCTTGTGTGACCCAAACTTCACTTAACAAAAGTGGCAAAGAAAAGGTGAATGACGGTAAGCATGAAAAGACTGGAAGCAGCGACATGATAAATATCAATAAAGCTAACGGGTTAAGCTGAGAAGTCGCTTATTTTAATGAATGACGTTGGATAGAGCTGCTAAATGTCTGGCTGCCAGTATTGGCTTGAAATCCGCTAGCCACCGAATGCAAAAAGCGGATGGGATAGTTTGCCATCAACAAGAAGGACATCTTCATGCGGTAACACTGGAGCCTGATGGAAAAAAATAGGAATTGCGTGTGACCTAATCAATAAGTTGAAAATAAACTGAGCACAAAAAAGAATCGGGCCGATATTTGAAGGCGGTTCTTGTTTGGTCTGCTGAGTAAATCACTGAATGGAAATTCGGGATGTAAGGTGAAGGAAAGTGTATTGTGTGAGAGAATTAATTTTGTGTAGCTAGTGGGACTGCTGATAATGAATCAAAATTATATAGCTCTGCAGACATACTAAGAACAATAGGGAAAAAGGAGACGGAAGAAAAATTGTTCACTGAATGATGAAGAAGAAGACTGAGGCTGGGACGTCTAATGCAGAAGCAAAGCAAGCAAAATTATTGGCTTTACACAGACGGTGAACCCAAATCCATGGGGAAGAAAACAATGGGATGAATTTCGAATTTCCGCAGATTTCAGACACAAATTTTCCTTGCACGAGATCTTTTAGCGAAACGGGGTAGGTGAAAATTGCGGAGGAAGTAGGAAAGTACTGGTTAATGGGCTCCGAGTGAATGGCTGGCCTAGGGTGTAGGCAATGGCGGCGGGACGAGCTAGCTGTTTCCATTCGGACCCCTTGTAATTTGCTTTTCTCTAATGATTTTTGAAGTACATCCCGCAAGGCGTCTGTGATTGCGTTTGCTAGCCGTTTCACGAATGCCGGATAAATTGCGTCTGGCCCGGAGGCCTCAGAGATTTAAGGCAGCTGAAGGTTGTCCATAACAGCCCTTTCATTTATCTTTTCATGGAAGACACTGCGGCCCCCTGACCTTCAGCAAATGCTCCTTGAAATACCCTCGGAAAGTTTCCAGCTTTCCACAGACGCCCACCACTGGTAATCATTGCTTGTTTGACTTTTTACAGTTATTGAGTGGGATCTGACTGGAATTAGTCGCAGTACCCCGTCGTCATTTTCCTTCCACATCAGGCATTTTGCTCTCCCTGTTTGGTTATGCACTCCCGCTGTATAGCCCACACGTTATTTCTGCTCAGTTTATATTTTAATCCAGTGTAATACATATCAGAGCTCACCTGACTCATGAAAGCCCGCCACTTCTGCCTCCAAGATTTGTCATTTAAGCTCATCCACCCTGGTAACGGCTCGTTCATTTTAATCCTTTTCAGCGTTTCTGCTGCTCTCGTCAAATTTTCTGTCTGGTTTTTAATCCACCATCGTCTTGCATGCCCATGCCCACATTTCGTCATTTTGTGTGTTCGCGTTATTTCCTCTAATTATTGCATGTCTAAACTTGACAAGCTTTTGGTAATTTCATCAAATACAATTAGACCTTCGTAACTTTAACTGTACTTTTTTCAACCCATTGCCACTGTTAAAAATGGTTTCCCTCAAATTCAGAGAATCTGTATTATTTACCCCCCGGTCACTGCGACATCAAGAACCGACAGTGGATGGGCAGTGCTTCATCTTATTGTTTTGGTGATTTGTGAAATGCGGGACTTATGAATTCGAGCAAAAACCTTTTAACCTTTAATGACTTCCAAAAAGCAGTTAGTTCTCGGTGCACACTGAAATCTACCACGATAATTAACTTTTGGTCCAGATCTATAACGGTTGTCAGATATTCCAGGTGTTTCTCAAATCCTGTTATTTCTGCTCTCAGGAAATCTCTGCAATATTTATTTTCAGTGTGCTGGATTGTTAAATCGCCCGCATGAAACTATTCTGCTGTTAACACCGGCATCACTCCTGCGATTCTATCGTCTTCTTTCTCCCCTCCAGAAAGGAGAAGCCCTTGCGTGATTGTTCATTCGTATCAGCCTTTAGGTTTTAGATGTTCCCAACCAAATATCAGTTAAGCAATTTCAAGCTGCCCTGCCAGGATTATGTAATCACTAGGTGGCGGAACTTTTATGTCACCTGCAAAGAGAAAACATTCCAGATTCAACCTTGCCGTTGAGTTGGTTGCGCAAAGTAGGAATAGTAGTGTTCCGGGTACTTACCTTTGAGATACCTTACATGATACTCCACACCGTCGCAAAATTCCTTTTCTGTTATTACAAAAATCCAAGATCCAGAGAACCTGGGATAAAATTTACTACCGAGCCCCGAAGTTCTGCCGACTGAATCTTATGCATTACCATCCTGTGGCGAATGAAGTAAACGCCCTGCTGAAATCCTAAAGGCATACTTTCGCCACCTTCCTCTGATTAAGCCTCATTTCAATTTCTCCAGAGCACCCACAAGGATCCGATGGATGTGTATTCTTCAGAAATTCATGCTCGAGTCCACGGAGAAGCAATTATTTGAGCCGGCACATACTGACGTTTCTTCACAAGCCTGTCGACCCATGCCACGGACGCACTCGAGGCTTTTGCGTAAGTGATCTTCAACCCCTGCACGCGGTGGTCCCTGCGTAAGTCTTCACGGCTGCCATCTTCAGGTCCATTTGTGGTCTTTCTAAGCTCAAGAAGACCTTAACTATGCTGCATGCAGATGTGTCCAGCACAGTGTCCAGAAATTCTGAGGCAGCTGATTTAACACTACGGACAAGCAGGCATGCAAATCAGCCATTTCTAGGGAAATTTCGACTCAGTTGAGACCGTCGAGCAGCAAGAAGCCACTCTGGCTTCCAACAAGGGGGAGTGAAAAGTTACTTTCTTGCGGGGGTTCTGGGAACCAAATGACAACATTAAGTTGGTCCCATTAAAAATGGACGGGCTAGGATGGGCGAAACAAGATAATTTTAACCAACCCAAAGGTTACAATCAGAAGACTTTTCATGTCAGTTTTATAGATGATGTAAAAGAGGAACAGGATATCGATGGTCAGTGCATTATCTGATTTGAGACTGTTGCCATAGTAATTCCGTCGCTTCTGTCACTCTTTAAAAGAATCAAAAAGGTGCAAAAGCCTTCTTTAGGGTTTTGGCTCTTTTCTTCCGCATGCTGCGTGTTATAATCTGTACTTATTTGTACTCGCCACCCAGTCACCACCTTCCTTAGAGTACTCATTTTTGACTCACAAGTAGTTGCAGGTGGGTATAACTTTTTTGTACTTTTCCCGGTATTTCTCACTTTAGCAAAAAGACAAATAACATATAACAAAATCCGAAGATCTGGTTTCATTGGTTAAAGCGTTGAACCATATTAATACCACACGAACCACAATAACCTTAGCGATTATTTCGATGTCAGATGATTGTTGATTTACAGATTGGTTTTGTGTCAATATTTGTCTTTTTCCTACAAATTCTAACACTGCTATCTCGAAGTTGTTCCAGCCAAATAAATGACAGCTATGGTTTCCCATACAATTATTTTGGACAAAAATGGCCCGCGGAGACGGGGTAAAACTTTGGTTAGTGGAGAATTTTGTGTTTCGTTCCAGCACATTATGTTTATTTTCTCCAGGCCAAGTTTTTCTGCCGCTTTTTTCTTAACTGTCTGTTTCCATTCTGAAATTTATGATATCGCAGTTTGCTTACCCATATTTTACGGAAAACTGCATAAAGTGCTTCTTCAAATGCAGCGAATTTGCATGGGCGTACCAGAACTGCCTTGTTTTCCCAACCAAGCATTTATTTTTACCGCCGATGTCCCAGAATGGAATAGGTGCTGAGAATTGTGATTTTTTTCAGGAGTACTGGTGGCTCACTTGGTCGGTAAAACCCCGTTGATGTATTTTGAGCAGTGAGTCGGGATACGACCTAGTGACCAAACACATTTAGAAGCGAGTAGGCTCACAACGACCATCTGGCGAAATATTCCGAAACCGCGCCAAAACACAAACAAAAGAGAGCGGAAAAGCTGTATAACAAGGAGAGAACAGGGGTAGCCCAACCGATATAGTGTCAATGACATGCGCTGGATCCTATCATTCTTCACCTGAGGAACAAATCTAGAGCTGCCCAGTGTGATGTCTCATTTATTATAATGGAGGCCGCTGTTAAAGCAATGATCTGATTACGACAGCAGAGTAAAGATTCATCCAACCGCTGGCATCTGACTATATTAGGAAGTAAGCAGTGCGGCTGAAGAGGGTTGGAAGGTATAAAGGGCTAAAGGACAAAGTCTAAATGTTACATTTCTATTTGTCTTCGAGGGGCAAACGGGTTGAAGCTTACCGAGTTGAAGAAGGAGATTATTTAGGAAGGAATATTGGAACCGTTATGTTCAAATTAGACGGTAGCCGAGGCTCCAAAGTTTTCGCTGCGTTACGGGATCGACTATCAGTAGCAGAAAATCGTAGGATGGTAAAGTGGCAAGGGGAAAGGGTCACAGGTAAGCGGCGGAAATACGAAAAAGAGTGCAACTGTGAGCGCTTGAGGTGGGTTAAAGATAATATGTGGGATTTTGGTGCAAATATTTGGGATGAGGTGAAGCGGGTCAAAAGAGTTGGGTAACGCTCTAGGTATAAAATGGAAATATAAATTTGCGGGGGATCGCGGCCAAGGTAAAGTGGAATATCAGTAAAAGTTCAAATGTACTGATATTCAAATCCGCGGAAGTGATCATGTTTGACAGGATACGCAAGATTGGTAGCGAATACTGCGGATCCTCGCGTACCAATGCTCCCGGGAAAAAGTTAGAATTATAGCCGTGTTAATGTTAAAGATGGAGGAGTTTTTAATGGCTGATTAGTACACGGATAAAGAGACGAGATTTCCCCAAGCCCAACGGTATAAGGCAAAGAAGAATTTTGATGTCCGCAAGAATCACATGATAGCCCAACCTGCTTGGTCCGTCGAGCCTCTGAGATAAATTATGGGGATATTTTGGGAGCTTCCGACGGTAATAACTGGTGTCCTAAGCAATGAAAAGTTTACGGCAGCGCATATTTCAAGTGGAAGCTTATTCATTGTAATTGCATATTTGAATAAAAAGAAGTTTCACCGTATTTTTTGTGGAAGTTGGGCAGGGGTCAGTCGACTGTCCAGTCTTGGTGATTATGCGTTGCTGGTAGACCATCGTGACAGTGTGGAGGCCTTGATTTGTTCGTTTCTTCAAAAATGATAACATCACGCTTAATTGTAATCTGCGGCACCTGAGAGGCTAGTAATTCAACAAGATTCGCTCGTGCGCATGAATGAGTTACGTCCTACTTTCCAGCAATCGCTAGGTAAAGGGGCTTTATACAATTTTAATGGCTGTTGTTTTGAGGATGCACATATTATAGTAGACAGTGGCATGATATTCTGGCAGTGGTTTAACGTGGATCATTCGCCAAGCCTGCTCCCTTGTAAATGAAAATTTGTTTGTCAGTCCAACAAGCTTAGCCTTTCTGGTGACATACATGACGATAAGCTCCGGAAAGTTTAATAATAATATTGTATACTTCTCATTTTACGAGAAGTATGAACAAAGCAAGATCATGTTTTTACATGGATGGTGCTGAGGAAATGCGAATAATGGAAATCGAAATGTATATGGGGAAATGTGCTACGTTGGATTAATTGGTGGGCGCGGTCAGAATCTGCAAACCGATGAGCAGTGTACAAGAATGAGAAACAAAATTCAAAACTGCACAAACTGTTTTGCAAAATGGCGCAGGGTTTTCCGGAACCGTTCTTCGGCAACGAAGTGCAAGTCATTTCATGTTTAAGCGCACTAAATATGGAATTCACTGGCGCAACATTTGAGGGCAACTGGATGACGGATGTCGAGATATGGCCGGGGGCAAAAACATCAGGATCGATACGTGATGGACAGAAGAGTTAAGCTAAGGAGGTGAAGATCAATGGGGATATGATAAGTGAATAGAACCTAGTCAAAACCAAGAGGAAAGTCATGCATAGGGAATAAAGGAGTCGCATTTAACAACAATAAAAGGCAAATAAAAGGCTGAGGAAGGCGGAGTAAGACTATCACTTCTGATGAACTATATGGAAAATGATATTTTATGAAACATTTTGGCGAAAGAATATTATACTTTCAAGACTGTTGATTGAAGTCCTATGTGGCTGGTGGAAAACTGGACTAAGATGTACAATTGAGAATGAAAAGTTTGCGTAAGAAGTAAAATGTTTTTAAATACCGTCTGACTGTCATTCTTCTTTTCGCAGTTTCGGTCTCACGTGTGGGGGATTCCAAGGGGCGCACAAGGCATTCCAGCGGGAGTGGTAACTGTTTTTGACCATTCATGAAAATCCACCTCAGTAGGAGTATCTGCAGGGATTAGCGACACGATTTGGGGTGAACGGACCAGTAATCAGGTGCCAGTTCTGGCAGGCAGCATCCTAACGGGAGCGAGAAGCTTGTAGATTTGGATGTGGCCTTACGGGGACGGAACTGGTAACAGCGCATATGGCCTGGGTGCGGGATCTGAAACATGAGGGAGAGACGCAATCTGGAGTCAATGACAGCTTGGGGTTATGACGATTAATGATCGGTAGAGAATTAGAGACATCATCCGACGTAAGTTTGGTTATTAATAAGGAAATTATTTGGCAGGGTGGACGGGGTAGTACTGGGATCAGGTTGTCATTATAAAGTAGAGTAATTCGGCTGCAAGCATTTGGTAACTGCTCCGGAGTACTACTGTAGATATTTTGACAGTTCTCGTGGTCTGCACGCTCCGCGCCGATGACCTAATGCAGAGAATAGAACGGTAAACGGGAAACTTATGTAGACTGATGTTTGGAGGACAGAAGTAAACGTTGGACCGCGGCATATCTTAGTCTATTTCTATCGGTTTTTTTAAAATAATAATAATAACGGCGTATCCTTTGAAAACGCGGGGCGTCTAGACAGTGAAAAAATAAAGGAAACGGGAGTTTGGATATCGTTCCAGCTGGGGTTGTGTTGAGTGGCAAAGAAAATGTAAGCAGTTAAACAAAAGGACCGAGAATTATCAGAGTGAATGGGAAATGGGGAGAGACATACATAGTATTTGCACGTCTGCCAGTTGGGAAGTGTTGGGCGTAGTGGTGTGCCGAGGGTAGATCCCCCTTTAAGTGGCTACGAATATTCCATTTATCTGGCGATCAGCGAGGGTTACTGTTCGGTGTTTTCCATATTACGCCAGTACATAATGTTCTCTTGTGCCGTCAGATGGAGTTCTACGAAAGGCAGAGGCTAGTTGGAAATGGGGGACGGGATGTGTATTTAGACGTCGACGGCTGGCCCAAAAGCACGCTCTTCGAGATATGAGTGTTGGTCATTTGAAGAACCTGGGTGACTCTAGGGCAAGCATTCAGGGCAGCCTTAAATCTGGATTGTTTCGGTATGCACTGAATGCTAATGGGAAGTTTATTTCAAAGTATGGGCATAAACAACAAAAAAGAACTGCAACCTTAAACGGGATTTAGTGATTTCTGTATGGATGGTTAGAGATCCGTGGCGGAGAGGGCAGGGGCTGGCAGAGGAGAATACAGGTGTGTCGGTAGAGAAGGAACGCCTGTTCACCGGGTTGTGTGGAAAAGTCAGGTCAATTTTTAGTCGCCGTAGCCAAATTGGCCCATGTTTGAGGGCTAAACAGCCGTCCTCGTAATTCAGAGTAGTACACCAACCCATCACTCGCCCAGTGAAGCTTCTCTGAATACTTCCAATGGAAATCCTATCCGGCTTAAATATGCCGGAGTAAATTAAAATGCCATACTCACGGAGTTTTTGAACGTTTGTTTTATAAATGCTGGGGATGCTGCTGGACAGATTCACTGTGCAAAAAATCAGACTTACGTTTCTACCAGCATCAGCCGACTGAATAACTACGTGCTCTGAATAATTCAGAGAGGCTGATTGGTTGAAACCACTGTCACGGATTGTAGGCCTGCATGCAATAGAAGGTCCGCGTGGAAAAATTGAATCTGTAGGTAGTGTACACCTGAGTGGGTATTTTGCTCTCATCGGCAGAGAAGCCCATCATTCAGGAGGTACACCAGTCGTCCAAAGCAGAAAAATCGGTACAAATTCCTCTAACTGCAGTATTAACTTCATTTGACTTAAGAAGGTAAACTATATGTATGCCATTCTCAAACATGAGAGGAAAACCTTGAGATATTGAATTTAGTGCATCATAAAGAATAGCAGGGGACCAAGTAAGCTGCCTTGTATGACACCACTAGTAACAGGTCTGGGGTTAGAGTTGATGCCATCAATAGAGACCACGTGTGATCTTTGGGTTAGGTAAGACGAGAGCCAGGATAGAAGAGGATCGATGATGCCAAAGGAGCTCATTTTGGATAAAAGTTGAGGGTGAGGGACACGATCGATGGCCTTAGGCATATTAAGGCAGATGACCGCGGCAGCCATACCCTGGTTTTCTAGATTGGTTAGAGGGTTCACGAAGTCAAATTGGCAGGTAAAGCAAGAACGAGAAATCCGTGCTGCTTGGGGATGAGAAGGTTGGATGCTAAAAGATGATCCACGATGAATCCTTTTACCACGCTTTCCATAACCCTGGGGATAACAGGCGTGTGGTTAATGAAACTGTAATTGAACGGATGATGCGAATGCCACTTCTTACGACTGGGGATTATTACAGAGTGCTTTCGGTTGACCGGAAGTACAGGAGAGTTAATAGAACGTGTAAGGAGGTTGAGCAACAGCAAGGGTAAGCGAGGGTCACAAATGAGAACAGCTGTTGAAGGGATGCTATCATGGCCTTGGTAAGACCCTGTTTGAAATTTGCTGAATGTCGTGCAATAGCCTTAACTTCGAAGGACATAGTAGATAAGGTGGGGTTATTCGTATTCTTTAGTTGGGTTGGGTTGCTGACTCTAGGTGGGGCCATGGAGAAGGCGAAATACTGATTGAGCGCCTCAGCTGTCTTTTGGGGTTGTCACTGACTCACCATTAGGCAGAACTAAGAAGTTCACCAAATTGTTGCCATCACGGAATTTTAGTTTATACAATTTTTAAAGTATTATGCGGTAGTTTTCAGGCCTCAGCGCCCTAGCTTCTTCTTTTTGAAGGAGGGAGTTACTTAGGTGAGAGCTAGTATCAGACAGATGGTGCAAAAGAATAAAGTTGGAAAAGTCATGTGTCATTGAAAAGTGCCGTTGCAACTTAGCATATCTGACTTTCAGTGAGGCCAGTAGTAAAATCTTGTCTGTGTTTGTGCGTTCTTTAACGGTCAGTTTCGAAATTCATCTGGCCCTGTTGCTGCAAAATTCATCTTCAGCCCTCTGTGTGTCAGTCGCTAGGAAAAAGCCTCTTCAATCAAGCTGGCGTACTAGAGAGGGAAAATGCTGACAGTTAAGATAGAGTGGGCGAGTTGTGTTAGGGGGCATAGACATGCACTCTACCGTGAACTTCCCTATAGCCGCTCCCTGGAAACTTGTTTTCGAAGTGAACCGAGGTGTGGCGATCAGTTTGTGTCACGATGAGATCTGATATATTATTATTATTGTCGGGTGACGCTACGTGCTATACCCAACCTTCATGATGTAGATGAGAGACGAAAGATTTTAGGCTTGGTGGAGCCGTAATCATGGACTAGGTTACACCAGGGAGATTGAAGTTCCCGGCAGTGATTTCCGATGTTGATGGGAGGGGGGCAATGTGATTACATGTGCCCGCTACGAGGGGGGTAATTTCAGCATGAGCTGGAGGATGACAGATTCAGGGAGTATGGACAACACAGGACGACACCTCGACAGTGAGCCATACCGTATCTTAGATCAGTTCCAGTCTAGGATGCGTAAGAACGCAGACTGATAGGCTCTGCCTTATATGAATAAGGCAACCGCCCCCACGGCGGTCGTTTCTAGTACCTCTAAAGGATCCCACAAGAGAAGTCACACTATTAGGTGTATCCATGGTAAGCCAGGACTCAGTGATGAAGATTATACCCGGGTTGGAGGACGCAGCAAAGCTTTTTAAGTGACTGAATTTGTTTAGAATTGAACGACAGTTAATTAGCGCGAAATGCAAGGGCATGTTGCCGTCGAGGCGGGGTGAGTGGTAGGGTCGCAAAGCCAAAGAGACGGGTCGTATAGAGTCAACCATAATGGGATTAGGTGGGTGAGCAGATGGTATTAGTATGTGTTGGATGATATGCGGCAGGAGAACGTGGAGGCGGGGAAAAACAAGGGCATACAACGTCCTTCATTATACCATCACTGAGGTAATCCGCATTACTGGGGGGACCAGTGTGGAGGGAGGCAAAATGGGGGCGGGTTTGGTTAGGAATAAAGCGGTGGCGGCGGTGCTTCAAGGGGGCGGAAGAGAGAATTTTCTGGCTGGGTAGGTGTGGTAGAAAAAGGGACATTAGTGGGATGGGGTACGATCCTTGTGTCTGGGCCGAGGTGCTGGTAAGCGGAGGTCGGTGGTAGTACCGATATAACGGTAGACAGCTATCCTGGAAAACCTGACGCAACAACGAAGGTCTTCGGCGGGGGACAGCTGGTGCATGGCTGGGCCTTTTAAATCTGCGGTGCAAGTTCGTGGTTCCCTTCTGACTCAGAAATTCCCTCGGCAGCGACTTTCGGTCTCCGCGAAAAGAAAAACATCAGCAGAAAGTCAGTGCGGTTAGAACCACGCAATTGAGGCACCGAGTTGATGGGGCTAACAAAGGAGGGGTCGGAGTAATTTGGTTGCTGGGCTAGTAACGCCGGCGTTGTTCCACCGCGTGGTACTCTGTTTCTTGTTGAGGGTATAAGCACAGGTTTTGCTATCGGTGACTATTGTTTTCAGGGCTTTGATGGGGCAGGGTGAGTTTTGACTGGTGCTAGATATTTTTCTTCGCAAGGAAAGGAGAGGTTATTGAGGCCCACCGAGAAAGTAAGGGAGTGATGCAACCCCCAAAGCACACGATCCTGGTTTACTCTGCATGGTTTCTTCTTCAAAAATGGGGTAGTTGGGTGGATCAAAACATTTAAAAGTGAGAACATGACTGTTATGGGATGGAACCTCGACTGACCAGTTTATTCCCCCAGGCCCGAGTGGGTTTTAATGGAGCGGGATTGTTTGTAGCCTAAGAAAGAGGAAGAGAGCCATGTCGATTTACAGAGAGCAGCTCATTAAGGTACCGCAGAAAAATTTGGGTGTCCAGAATACTACCCTTACTCACCCAATTGGCTATAGGCTGGTTCTCAGGGAAGAAACTATTAACCTTACCGTCCTGACTACATGTGTTTATACAAGGGGCTAGCCAGGAATGAAGGGGATCACTGGTGCCGCGGGAATTGGTGTTTAATAGCAAACCGGTATAATATATCGGAACAAACGTCCTATCCACGCCCAAATTGACCGCTATTGCCGATTAGCCGTTAGTATCAGGAATGGTAATAAGACTAAGAAGTCAGTCATGCAAGTTGCTTATGACTGTTTATTCAAAGAGCTCTGCTGATCTCTGTTGGTATCCTTGTCGTTTAGTAGCATCGATACCTTTTGCTTTAATTAATCTATTTATGATTCTCGACACTGCTCGGCTGAACTCTACTGGTCTGTAGTTGATTGAGATGAGACAGGATCCCATCATGTGAATAGCCACTTTTACGTAAATCTTCCACAAACTTATTTCATAAAGAAATTAAATACGCCGGCTATAACACTTGGACAATCAGTGTTTCCAAATCTGTGATCCCGTGGGATTAGGGCGTCCGGACCTCATCGGTAGGTTATTTCCATTTTGCTCTTGTGGGAAGATTTCGGGGAAAGAAATGTCACGGTGACAGATCTTCACAGTTTGGTAAGACAGAACTCTGAGAGAAAGGTGTGTCATCGCCGTCCAACTCAAGTCGAGAAAAAGGAAATCAGATCTTCGGCCATGGGTTGAATGTCCTCCAGATAAGTATTGATGACGCTTCTCTAGAGGACTACGAGCTCCGTTTTTCGAGAGCTTCGCCAAAATGTCTAATTTTTGAGAATTAACAATGGAATGAAGTTTTCGTTGGTGATGGATACTGTCAGACAACTGGTTTAGGGTGACACAACTCGGCCTAGCTGGGACTTCAGTGAGAAAACCCTCGTCCTTATTAGTTATTCCCGTAGCTGGCAGAGTTTAGATTGAATGGGCAGGATGATGAGGGCATAGCAACGGTCAGCCAACGTGCCTGCTCTTCGGATACACTAAGCCTCCTGGCAGCCCAATAAACCCAGAACATGTCACTAGCTGGTCAGCCCAATACGGCTACCAGTGGTCAGATTAATGGTAGGGCATGAATCCAGCCTATGGGAGTCGAATTGGCCGTGAGGATCCTGGGCAGCCTTTTGCTTGAGGACGCGGCTTAGGTAGTGTTTGAAGTCCAAGCACAGCGGCGTAAAGAGCGACCTGGAGCTACCATCACGGGGACGGTCAGGCGTGTTAATTTTCGGCCAATCGCTGATGCGGCTAGACAGTCAGAAATAGTGAAAAAGAAACCGCAGTCTGATGTGTGTTCCAACCGAGAGATCATGTAGCGGGAAAAATTAAATGAAAGAACAAAATGAGTGGGAATGAATGGGAAAAAGGAGAAACGTCCATGGCATTGACACGCTTGGAAGTTGGACAGCTTTGGTCACAGTGGTATGCTAAGAGAAGGTTACGGACGGATCGAGAAGTAGGGTATCGCTCTGGCGACTCGGCTTCGTACACGTCGGGAGGCTTGTGGGTTATTGTGACAATTAAGATTTCGGCTCCGCTGTGAACAAGTGCAAAAACCGCGCCGGCAAAGGGAGCTGTCCCGTCCAAATATAGATGATCGAAAATGGCCGACTTCGTGGACTAAAGGTGGAACGCAGATGAGTCCATGCAAAGTTCCCATACGATTTCAGAGTCCTTGTCAACGGAGCCGGAAAAGGAAAAGAGATGTGTCAAGCGGCGATTAGGTTTGTTTTGCCAATAGGGTGCCATACCAGCAGTCGCAGCAAAAAGCTCTTCCCATGTAAGGAGGTACTGCCACAACGAAGCCCGTTTGAGCCGACGGGACATCTGCTACTTTGTTGTTTTCACCATGTGGTGCCTTATCAGTGCGATGACATCGATGGGTGGAGACTCGAAGGCGCAGGTAAAGTGCATCACCTTGTGGCCTATTCTACCTGCCTTAAACTGAAACTTTAAAGCTGCGAACCAAAACTGCGGATCCCAGGGGAACATCCCACTGGTTTAAGTGTGATAGATGTAATAGTATGACATTTGTCGTACAGTGTCTTTGGCTACTCGGTATAGTTGGTTGCCACAATGTATCGAATAAATCGGTGCTTCGCAACGGAAATAGGGAAAGTGCACCAGAAAACCACACACTCGCCGAATTCGTCAAGTTTTCGATGCAGGCTCACCAGTTTTGTGGCCGATCTGCGCAACACTTTAATCCTAAACCGGTTCTGCAACTGACTAAACCCCTCATTCGATAAAACAGAGAAAACTGAGCCAACGATAGGACAGCCTTATCGCATATATCGTGGCGCCAACGTAGCACCGATGCAAGAATGCGCAAGATTGCAAAAACAACACAGAGCGTTTCCGGGTGGTCGTAACGATTCGGGGATAAGAATTTTCTAAAAGTGGTGCACGGCGTGAAAAGCGGTCCGGTGTGTGATAAAGCAAACACATCAAAAATATCGTGATATCGTTATCTTAAAGAAAATGATTTCAAAATTAGTCGATTTTCTCCGAATGTTCGACACCTCAACAAGTGAGTGGTTTCGGAGTTCTCGAAAATCTCAAGAGAGATACTGCATGTTAATAAACACTTTTTTACTTAAGATCTCAAAGTTAAGGCGGCAACGAAACCAGGATGCACAAGTAGAGATGATAATTTAACCCCACATGATTCAAGTGGCACAACTAATACACTAAAATTGGTGTAACCCAATTGACATCGTATTAAGGGAACAAATTTTTCATTAATTTTTAACGTTCCGTTACATTGATGTGGCCTTTTGTTGGACCATTTTCCACGGTCAAGCACGGTCATCCCCAGGTAGCTGCGAGTTTACCGGCTTCAACTGCAGGCCGCAATCGATGTTCATCCTTAAGTATACACAATAGAAGCAAAAAGTGGCGGAGCGTGGCATATTAAATTAGTCCTGCAGTGTGTTCTACCAGATGCTGTCACAAAAGCTGTCTTCCACTACAATGAATGCAAGGCCTACTTTGTGAAAAATTATGATTTCTGGCTATGGATGATATACCGCCATATCTGCGACCAAAATGGTTAATCTTCAGTTCAGTTCAGCGTGCACAAGGAGAAAGTTTGGCTTCCAGCCACCCGAGCGTCCGGATAGACGTGTTGTCATCGGTTGCCCATAGATTCCAACAATGCGCATGTTTTTGTGTGCATTGGTGTCTGGTAGAAAAAATTAAAAGGTCGTGGAATATTTCGTTATACTTCTTGTGCCTTTGGAATGCCATAATCTTGGTGGTCAGCTTCTGTAGCTTTACTTTGTAATTTATATCCTTGTGCAGGTACGGCGCTTGGGGTTGAAAGCGATGTTCCTGGTGCGGCCTCACATGGTCATGGGCAGGGGCCCGAACGCTTCGGGGTTCCTGTGGGATATCGTCAGCCTGAGCACAAAAAATCACTTCTGGCTTCAATTACCATGCTTATGCACTGTTCTAAGGGTTTGAAATTGCTCGATATATTTGCATCTAGAACCATTGCTTGGGTAACAATTAGTATGACCTACTTAATTCCCTCTCTGCACTCGCTCATAGGTCAGCCTGTGAAACCCGACCAGGTTCGATTGTAGGACAGACTGTCTTAGCACGGATCTAGTATTACGTTTGCTTGCCCTTAACCGCTGTGACCACTGGTGCGCCGCTCCTGCTCGGCTCTGTAGGATTGTAATAATGACAGTACTAAAACTTGACCGGTACAAAGAAAAGACAGTAAAAGCGGTAGCAGATTGAGTATCTTGTAACAAAAGCGTACGAGCGGAGCGTGCTTCGGCATCGCACAAATGGCGACCGCGCTGGGCGGTCAACTATCCGCAGGAACAAATCCACGTTCCGCTACAAAACGGAAAGTTCCACTTTACTGACCAGGATTAGACTGCCTCGATGTACTTCCCTGGGTCTACACATGCTACTTTGACATGAGCTAAAAAATTGCATGGGTTGCGTGAGCTCTTTGCTAATTCCTTGATCACTGGGGCACGGGTTTATTTCCCCCTATCCATTTCTCGTCCACTCCTTTGGTGATACTGAAACGGGAAGGCAAGATGTCATGCATGGCAAACCAAAAATGTAGTTAATTCCTTTCGCCTGGCTAATTCTATTACTTCACCTCGGATTTGTTTGTTTTAACTAATAACTGGGTTCGATTTCCTTCTTTGAACGCGTATCGTTCATCAAAATTAGACTTATGTGGATTATTTTTCGGTCATTATCCGTGGTGAGTCATTGTTTTTGCTCTCTGGATATTTCTTTGGATATACCACAATATAGTCCCAGAATATTATTCCACATTCTTATAAGTAGGAGATGTATTCTGGTGGTTTTATTAGGTGTCGTTATCCTTGAGATATGACCAGTGTTCCGTCTGTTTGCACCCTGTAGCTCGGTGGCTGCTCTCCCAGACCTTGCAATGCGGAATGAATGTCAGTGGGATGAATAAAGCTTCTGAGGATAAGGCAGTCGCGATTGTCAGCCCAGTTGCGTCGTGCCCATCGCTCAATTATGGTAGAATATGTAGCCCGGTGCGTGAGTCTAGCAACCAAACGAAAACGCTGCCCGCTTCAGTAAATTGTCATGGGCTGATAGAAGAATTCCAGTTGCCTTTGAGTGGGGATTCCCGTGAGAACTTGCTATTGCGGGCCTCCTTGAAAAATGGAGGAGAAAACCACCGGCTTTACCAATCGTCTCAGGGCGGCGAGAACATTTGCCTGACGGCTTCCAGCGGGAGTCTACCTGATTGCTTAGAATCGAAGCCACCAGAAGCATGTGACTCAACCTCTAGCGCTTTTAAAAGTCCTGTGGGTCCTCACGAGCTGGGGTCCGGTGACCTTGCCCCAGAACCCACGTCGGTTACCGCCTCCGGCCTGTCGTCGAATCATACACCCAACTGTTTTACAGACTCCAGTCATTGTAACGGTTCGATTATCACGCCATCTAGTGGCCCTGGCTGTTTCACACCCCCAAGCGATACTTTACACGATGTCAATGGTCGCTCCGGTTCGCAGACTCCAGCCTCCATAAACGACTCGGATCGCATCAAAATGGATCTTACTAAATTGGACGACACAATCGACTACGTCCTGTCATATGCCCGCAGCGATGAACCGTGTGAAGGGATGTTTGTTTTACCTTGCCGATCTAGGGAAACTACCATATTGGCGTCACCCAACCTGCGTGCCAATACACCGAGTTCTGGTATGCTTGCTTCTCCCTCTTCCTCTCCTCCGCCTGCATCGCCACCTTCGAGTCGAGTCATATCTTCACCTATGCTCAATCAGAACAAAACTCAGTCGCTTGTACAATCGAGCGGTGTCCCTTGCGTTGTGTCACAGTCCGTTCCTAGATTCATTGTGGACCAGGCCTCGGGAGTGCTTCATTTTCCTCGATCCATAAATCCATCGGGTGCTACTCAGGGTGTTACACAGCCTACAGTGTCCTTTGTGCATGTCTTTTCGGATTCCCCAAATATCCAGGATTCAGCTATCTCTGAACAACCAGGATCTCAGACCAAACCTCTGAATGCGGCAGCGCAAATGGTTTTACATCCCAATGTCATTCATGGGTTCCAGAATCATGTGGTAACGCCTCAAAATGCATTCGCTTTGCCGCCGTCCTCGGTACCTCGTACATTTAACTCTTTGGTATCTCCCACGAAGGTCAACCTTGTACACGCTTTACCTGCTCATGCATCTCGAGTCAACACCCTGTCTCCAACATACACATCCTTTGCTCATTCATCAGACTCAACAGGTTTAGTTTCCAATCGGACAGTCTTATTCAATCCCTCCAACACCGTATGTGTCATGCAAAACCCGATGTTATCTCCTGTCTACGTCACAACTACTTCCAATTTTCCCACTGATCAAGCCGCTTTGACCTACACGTCTTTCCACTCTTCGGAGAAAACAGTTTGCCCCGCGTCGTCGGCATCGTTTCGTCAGCCAGTGGTGCCACAGCAACCCGTACTAGCACTCAGTGGTCATGGTGGTTCCGTTCCGGTCAGCGTCGAGAAGGACAGTTCTGTGCTGGTAACTGCTTCAAGTTCCGTTCGCTCTGTCCCTATGGTTAAAAAACGTGGTCACGCTTCTTCGTCTACGGGAAGCAAAAGGAGAAAAACGGTTGCTGCAGCAGCACATACCGGCCTGAGTGTACCTTTCTCTCAGATAAAGCAGTGTGAGACAGTCCAACCTGGTCGTTCGTCTATACAAGAGTGCCTTGAAAACCTAAGAAGATATGATGTAAAGTCTCTCGTTTCCGCACCTGTCCTAAAACCGCACGCTTCAGTGTTGCTACCTGCAGGTGGATCAGATCCTCCTGCTTGCCCTTTGAATGATGAGGATGAGCAAGAACTGATGAGAAGAAGGAATCTGAAATACTCTCGTGGTCCGCTAGCAGTGCAAGTTCCGAAGCTCCCTAGCCACAAGGATGATACTGAAGCCGATACTTACATTCTCCAACACCTGCGCACTACGGCGCCACTTGGTCCATTGGTGAGTCCCAGAAAATCTCAAAAACCAACAGGCTGTGTGCATCCCGTTTGTCCATCACCGGAACCTCCATCCTTTGAGAACCATATGCGGGCATTATTCTCCAGTATGCATCGGTCCGCCAAGATTGAGGAAAAAGAAAAACTAGCTCAATGTAGCCCGGCAAAACTGCAGTTTGACCGGACAAATTTGGATTCTAAGCTCATTCCTGTTTTCTCTGACGTTTCTGCGGGGAAGCAGGATCCAGAACGATGTACTCCTCCTTTGCCTCTTTTTCATATGCCCAATCCTAGGCTAATTTGCCAGCCGATTTGTCTCGGAGCAAGTGTTCGCGACGTGGAGGAATGCGCTACTGATTGCGCGCTTGGTGTTTCAAGTGAACTCCAAGATTCGAAAGTATCTAGTAACCTGGCTGCTGAGACGACGCAACCCGGGCAAGAGTTTAGTACTAGTTCGTCAATAAACGGTCCGTTGATTGATTCAGAAACAGGTGAAATAGTGGCGGGCAGACATTCACAAACTGTTGAGGCTGTTTCTAATGATTCCGGAGCTGAAAAGCTGCACATAACGTTTACCATAAATCCATCAATGACGAGTGGTGTCTCTACGATTGTGCGGCGAATAGCTGAGCTTTTGGGGATCGATCAAAGCGCCGTATGTTATCAAGTGACAAGGTCCGGGGCTCAGATCACACTGGATCAGAAGCAGTCTCAAAGCGAAACTGCTATGAAAAACCTCGAGAACCAGCTGCGCGAGCAGTTTACTCCATTGTCTTTGCATGTCGAAAAAGCCACCAACCCGCTTGACGATGCTAACTACTCACCATCTCGTGTTAGTTCGGGTGCATTTTCCTCCCCGCTTTTGAAATCCGGGAACCTTGAGACATCAACCAATCCAAACACCAAGGACTTCCTCCTAGCACCACCAGAAGCGTCGCGATACCCAGAAGAGCCAGTCAGCGTCTTGTCACTACTAACTTCAAAACGAACCGTTATCAAACCCTGCCAGAACTGTGATAAACCCGTCCCTCCCAGCACAGGACAGCGAAAGTGTTTAGAAGAAATCGCGGCTCTTAGTGGGCTTTCATCTCGGACTGGTCTAAACGGTGATTTCGTTTTCTGTTCTGTGGATTGTTTTGTCCAGTTTTCCCGTCTAGTTTCAAATCGGCATTTGGCCGATGATATGGGTTTTATTGGAAAGGTGACTGATGAAATCGGTTCACAACAGCCGGCGGATAATCGCTTGCCAACGTTAGCCTGTGATTTCTCCGCTTCTGTCCCCGTCCTCCTGCACTGCTGTTTACCTAAAACCGGCAAGGCCTCTAAACGTCAAGTGACATCTGGCTCGTCATTTCCACCAGGTTGCAAAAAACGAGGTGTGAACACTTCGCTAAGTTCCTTCAAGAGCAAGAGGTGGCGGGGTTCTCGCTGGCGTCTGTTCTCCCCCCACTCTTTACCACAATATCCAAAGTTTCAACCCAGTTGGTATGACGAAAATCCTGCGGAGTTGCTTAAAGATCATCCATCACATTTGAGTCTGAAAGACGCGGTAGACAATCGCGTTTGCCTTCTGTGTACGGTATCTGGAGATGCACCAGAAGATGGCTTGGGCCGATTACTTCCCTACGACGTTGATAAATGGCTTCACATCAATTGTGCCCTTTGGTGTTTCGAGGTTTACGAAACAGTCGGTGGTTCTCTTAGCAATGTGGACATGTGGTTGAAAAAGGCTAAGGAGACCGTTTGTTCGCAGTGTGGTAATGTCGGGGCTGGACTACCTTGTTATAACCCGCGTTGTACCTCCGTTTACCACGTGCGCTGTGCCGTTGACCTCAGGTGTATGTTTTTCACGGATCGTGGCATGTATTGTCCGCAGCATCAACCGAAAGAGCAACATCCCATGCAGTTGGTCTCGCTTGCCGTTAACCGGCGCGTTTACATTGCTAGAGATGAAAACAGCCAAGTGGGTAACGTAATTCACGAGGAAGATAGGAACAGCGTTGTTAGAATAGGGTCAGTTTATCTGCAGAGCGTTGGCCAGCTTCTTCCGCATCAAATAGAGAGCGGTTATTTCCATGCTCGTCGCTACATCTATCCCGTTGGATTTCGATCCACAAGAATCTACTGGTCAATGAGAAGACCAAAGTCAAGGGCTCGTTATGTTTGTGAAATCCTTGAAAGTGATGGCAAGCCTCTGTTTAAGATCACCGTCATCGATAAGGATTTCGAAGATATAGTTTTCACTCACGAAACCTGTAGTGGTGTTTGGAAGTGTGTCCTGTCAAAAATCGAAGAACTTCGCGAACGAAATAAGTTTGTGAGGCTTTTTTCCCAACATTTGAGAGGCGAGGATTTGTACGGTCTCTCGGAGCCCCATATTGTCCGTGCTGTTGAGTCACTTCCAGGAGTCGAAGGACTGCGGGACTACGTTTTTCACTTTGGTCGTATGGAGTTGATTGCTGAAATGCCTCTGGCTATTAATCCATCTGGTTGCGCTCGTTCTGAACCGAAAATGCAAACTTACGTTAAACGCTCCGGTGCTCGTGGTGATCGATCAGATGCGACGAACATCAGATCGCCTTGCTTCCCAGGGTTACGGCGATCCGCCTATCCAGCTTTAACACCTGTGTCTGCGGAATTTTCCAAACAGCATCAAAGCAGTCGGTCACAACAGTATAGACGTTTGAAAAGTGAAGTCAGCAGCAATGTGATTCTTGGCCGCTCCCGGATTCAGGGTCTAGGATTGTTTGCCGCACGACATCTGGAACCACAAACTATGGTCATTGAATACATAGGTGAGCTTATTCGTTCTGAACTAGCAAATAAGCGCGAGAAAGTGTACGAGGCGCACAATCGTGGTATATACATGTTTCGACTTGATGAGGATACCGTCATCGATGCTACAGTTTGTGGTGGATTGGCGCGGTACATCAATCATTCTTGTCAACCCAATTGTTATGCAGAATTCTTAACATTGGGTGAACACTCACATATCGTTATCATTACAAACAGACACATTGACAAAGGCGAAGAGCTATGTTATGATTATAACTTTGACTTAGAAGATAGAGGCAGCAAAATCCCTTGTTTGTGTAGAGCTCCGAATTGCAGGAAATGGATGAACTAGGGCCTTCCTTTGACTTAGGAATTCACAGTTGTTTGCATTCCTTCGGTAAGCTGCACTGCAAAAGTCGCATAATCCATCGGTCTCATCGGACCACATGTGCCTGATCGGAATAAACAGCGATGTACAGTTGATTAAATTTGCAACTTAATTTTCCCCTGTGTAGAAAATTCACAAACATTCGTTTTTTATTTTTTGTCAAGCGGTTTTCTGCTGCTTTCACAACGTTTAATGTGATGCTGCCGACCTGTAAAGTGATTATTTTATTTCAACTAATTCATCCAAGTTTCCTTGTATAGTCTTGCTTGTTTGGTTTATTTTAATCGTGACTCCCTTTGTATCATACTCACATGTACAGCCAAAACTTGCCGATCATGTAGCTTATTGATTCGCTTTACATTCCGACTGTATATAATGACATTTTCGATTAAAGCTTCGTTCCATGCCACTTGGATCCCATCTAACCTTCACAAATGTAAACAACTCCCTTTCTATTTCACACGCCTTAGGTTCCGGGCCATCTTGATCTTTTGTAGCGTTCATAGAATTTTTAAACTACTTTCGAGATGTAACTACTTTTACATTGACCTGATACAAAACGGTTTGAAACAAGGCACAGTCTACGTCCATTGTATCTATTGTGCTTGTATACGCATGCATTTGAATATCGGAATTTGTCCTGTCTATTCTCAGCCAGTCTTCTCATTACGTTCCGCTATGCAATGCATAAATCAGTTTCAAGTCCTTGCAGTAAGTCGCATCATTAGAAGCGACTCATAATTATAGTCAAGTTACTGTATTGTGCTATCGGCTGCCGACCACGTGAACTAGCGCACTATTCCTGATGGGCTTCAATCGAATTTGTTACTTGTCTGTCATCAGCCGATAGTTGTCTCCCTGTTCGCTTCCACATCTGCAGTTCTATACCACTTCAGGTTTTAGGGTCAGTCTTCGGTCCTCTCATCGTATGCCAAGCCCCAACGGCTTTAAGGCATGCTTCTGATTGTTTGGCTGTGATGATTTAATAATTCTGTCATCGCGTTGTGGATCTCGGCTTCGTCGAAGTGAGCTAGCACGGCGAAAATTCCGCACCTATCCTTACGGACCATGAGTTCTCTTGGGTCGACTTTATTGTTGAACTTACAGCAAGACGAGTAGGCTCTTGTACGTTGAACTAATCAAGTCTTCGATTCCTCCCAGAGTCCTTCGGATTTGCTGATTGTATCCTTTGACGGATATATCACTAAGGAATAACCGCGAGTAATGGTCGTTAGAGAGAGCTGTGGTCATCGATAATCGGGATTTTTACTGACTGGTTAGGTGTGCTTAAAGGAGGTATAAATGAGGTGGTATCCGATCTCGCTTACTGTCAGAAGAATCGCCTAGTATTGAGTAGAAGTAGGCCAAGCTCTAGATCGGGTCTACTCGTTCGTCGATGTAGGGCGATGCGAGCAGATACCGGTGCTCAGAATTGAAGGTCATCGACCGGAGATGGGCAAGTAAATTAAACGTTTGTCGCCAAAAGCAGATGGTTCGAATTCCAGGTTCGCCAATCACTTCGGTGACGACCTGTTGTTCCCCGGTTCGTTACCACACCTGATCTAGTGACACCTTACGTGGTTCTTTGTCACTCCATGTTTCAAGGTCAAAGTTCGCACGTCTTCCTCTGTGTAGTGGCTCCTAATGACTTCGAAATCATGTCTTTCCCACCACACCTTTGCTTCAGATGTCAGAAATTCTTTTCGGGAAGGTTAATGAGTGAGGTCTAATGACACCTGCTAGTCCTCCGATTTGGGAGTTAGTTTGAGCAGATGACTAAACGGGGGCAACTGCTCCAAGTAGATTAGGTTATACTTAGCGGGTCGCTGCTGCCTTGCAAGCAGGTTCTTGTTAAAACTAAGAGTTTAAGTAGTGGATCCTAATGGTTCTCTCGCTTAAGGCCTGGTTACCCTAACGGTACTCCACCATCTCATGAGCTACACTTCGTTTAGTAAGTTTGTATGTAACAGAGAACCCATTCCTGGCAGACGGCAAACCCTGGATCCGTGGACAGAATGCTCCTAAGAACAGTTTGGCTGGCCGTTCTAGTGTAGTTGCTGCGACGGCCGTAATTGGTTTCCCTTAGGAGGTATTACGTGAATTAGCAGTATCATCGAAATGAGTTAGAAAGCCGGCTAGGTTAAACCGAATTCCTTAATGCTTCGGTGTCGCTCAGGCAAATCAAGGCCGCGCTACCAGTTTCTTCGAAGTGTTTCGTTATACGTATGCATTTGCTCAATTCCCTCTTGCATTCATTCTGTCTTTTGCCTCTAGCTTTCTCCGTCTACACTTAACATCCTCATAGGCCCGCCTGATACTTGCAACGGTTCACTGTAAATAGTGTAGTAAGTGGTCTTCACTGGCAGCTCACATGTTCTAAGACCTCGCCAGACTCTGGATCTCGACTGTTTCAACGTGCGTTCTGTCATTCATGCTGGTAAGCAAATAAGTTTGTCGCTTAGAAGAGACCCGTAGGCTATTTGTCTGCTGCGTCAGTGAAATGCCAGTTCAAACTTCGACGCGTAATCCAGATAGCATCGTTTAATATCTCACCAAGACATGTCCTCCGTACATCAGGAGACGAACTAGTTCGAGCTGCTGGTCAGCGATTTATAGGGATAATCTAGGTTGTCAAAGATGAAGTGATCGGAAGCAGAGTCAAACACTCGACTGAGAGATAAAAATGGGCCACTGCCATCAAATTCTCCAAATGACGCGGCGAGGTTTTAGTAAAAACACTTGTTTCCCTTGCAGCGTGACGTTCGAAGCAAGGAGCGCACTCCGTTGTCAGGCCGCCCTCTTAAAGTAAATCCCGATTACCAGTCGCTTGTGCGCCGTGAGAGTGCAGGGATTAGTCGGCGTCCGGAAGGATAGTGGTGTTAAGCCCCAACGGACTGCAACACTGACATGCAGAAAGACGAGTTTCATGACAAACTCGTTACTCTT
>LUCM01005867.1:0-10010 GCA_008360955.1 Fasciolopsis buskii
TGATCACGCATATATCCAAGGCTCCAGCGGTGTACGTTGAACTGAATCACTGATGACGTTGGCCTGATACTTCGCCGAAGTTGAAAGGTCGTGTATACTGTGCCGCACTGTAATCACTTCTGCTGTATGGATGTGAGACATATCTTTTGCGTGTCGGAGAGGTTCGTCGCTTTGAGTTTTCCGATCCTCGACCTCTACATAGCATGTCTAGGATTCGATGGAGTGGCCGAGTGAGTAATGTAGAGGTTAGAAAGCTGATGTTAGGTGCCAATTCCAAGAATACCTTATCTTAGCGCTGGTTGGGTCACGTGTTGCGTATGACGAACACTCGTCTACCATTCGGTGCACTATTTTGCGTTCCTTTCACGGAGTGGAAACAGCCATGTGGAGGCAACGGGGCAAACTAAGGTGTAAAAGTCATTATTCTGGGTCGGCATCGCCGACTCCTCGCTTACGAGATTGTTGTAGCTTGAGGATCAAATCAACTATTCTACTGACCAGCGGATAAGGTCGTGACGTTTGGGTGTAGAGCTCACGGGTTCGAATCCGCCCACCACCGGTTAACTTCCCCGTTTGGCAGTCCTATTTTGGCCGGCGCCCCTTCCTGAAAAATGATGCACATTGTTATTGCATCAATAAAGGATGTAAAAAAGATAAAAGATTAAATTCAATGTCTGTTTCGCCAGCTCGAATTATTTCCGTTACCTAATGATTCTTCTGATCTAGGATCATACGATTTTGCTTTCACTAGTATTAGATGCCGCGAAATAGGAACCAAATCCGAAGCACGCTGGTGCCATTACAGTATAAACCTGCTCAATACAAAAAAGAACCAAAACAAAACAAAGTCAAAATCAAGTTCACGTGCGAGCACATGAGCTAAAGTTGAAGGGGCGAACACCCAGCGCACTCCAAACACCCTAACCTGTTAAACTATCTCCAGCTTACCGAGCGACACAAACTGCTGGCGTGTTCCGTGAATGCGGAGCCGTATTCTTCAATCTCCTCACAAACACGACGATCGACTTCCTCGCGTTTGACCCGCTCTTTTCGTTTCCGGAACGGAGCGTGACCGGCAATCATTTCAAACACGATACAGCCGAATCCGAACCAGTCTGGGCTGAAGGTATAGCGCAAATTCATTACCACTTCGGGTGCTTTATTTCAAATATTCCGCACCGCACAATACGTTTTGAAGTAACCGAGAGATGGAGAGGGCATAGCAAATAGAGAGAATGACGGGATGAAAGATAAGGCACTGTAGAACAGACGGCAATGGGAACGAATTTTTGCATCATATGGATTTGGGTCATTTAGACGCTTCAAAAAACAGCTCAATTTTAAGGTCCACTTCGAAAATCGAAAGAGATTACTGTCGGATGAGTTAAAGTATATGAAGACTGCCGTCGCTTGAAGAGAGGAGAGGCATGGCTCAAGACCAAGCGGGACGAGAAGAAAGATGGTTTGTTGAATAATTCCCAGAATCAATAGAGAAATTCTGAAAACAGAGAATTATGAAAATGTTTCTTGTCTAACAAACCGCAGATTACTTGTTCGTATTACCAATCGTTTTGCTTTGTTTGCAATTCGTTTTTGAGTGCTCGCGTTTCGCGCAGTCCGGATCTCCAAGATTGCGCACAAATAAGCATTCTTACCATAACGAACAGAAAACCGGCTCCACAAAGTAATAACTTTTCAGAACCGAAGATATATCGAGTTGTTCCTCAGAAACGATGCGCCATGTGACGCTGTTTGAAATGTTACAAATATGAGAACAGCGCGATTGGGTTTGCAATGAGCCTAGAGAAGTTGACAATCGAAAAAGGTCACTCACAATAATCGAAACGCCGGCTCATTATAAACAGTTCCCACGATGCTACATTATCATATTTCAAACATTTCATCAATATCTTCGCAAGTTTCTTCCATACTACAGGACAAACTTTAGAAAACATAGGTAACACCAATGAACTGTAAAGGTTTTCCAGGACTACACAGCTCTTGTGAAGTGAATGGTTCATTTGGTTGTCGGCGATCGAACGATGGACTGATTCGATCTTGATTCTGCATTGGCCAGCGGTGTTAAATCGCTTGAACGATGTTTTCAGGCATTGATATCGAATTACAGTTTCCAACGCTAATTCCCCAGTGAACAACATGCTCCGCAGTTGAATACTCCATCGGTTGGCGGTAACACGAATAACAAATTTGAGTACTGTGCCTCAATTTATCTTGTCTGTTGTCAACTGAGTTTGCTATGAAAACGTTGTTGATTTCTCTGGTCTGTTCTTGATCTAGTGAACCCAAACAACTTGTACAAAAAACTGTCCTGCTATTCCATCAATATATAAATCCTATCATCAAAACCACAATAATAAGGAAATGAAGGGACTGATCAGAAACACATCTGTGTAAGTGTGTGTTTAAATGTGTTGCTCTTCGTCCCGATTAAGTCCACGCCTGAAGGTGGAACGGAAGTCTGTCCCCATACGAACAAGAAAATCGAAAGAAAATTCCCGCAGCAGCCGTCAAAAGGTTGGGTCATTTCTTAAACGACAACAAATCCGACCGGCTATGTCCAGTTAGACGCCTGGATTAAAACAAAAACAAATACTCACCCATGTAGCCAGCAGTCCCCACACGACCTTTGACAGAACCTCCCGGGGGAATTTCCACTGCCAAACCCAGATCAGAAATCCGAACATGGCCTGTGATAATGGCGAAAAAAGCAAACAAACCACATTATCCACATGTTTTACGGAGACCGAGGGCTAGATCCATCCTTGGGCATTTGTGTTGGCCACATTCAAAGAATGAATAAGTAACGAAAAGTGAATGACATCGATAAAAAAGTTTCGTCAATTACAATTTTCGAGCTGTGAGTGTGAATGAGATAGATTATTATCAATTCACTTCACCAATGAAAAAATTCCGTCAAGAATCGCCTTCGTCACTACGAATTTTTGTGTCGTCAGCAATATCCTTACGGGGAATCAAAAGTCCAGGAAACTAATGTAAATCGGACGCCCAACCCATCGTTGACTTATCCGCAATGACTCTATCCTTCTAACTAAAATAATGCCGTTGATGACGCTCAATGCAAATTGACGCTTTCCTAACCTGGATGAGAGAAACAAGCATGGTATCAACTCAACAGTAATACTGCGGAAGCATTCCGGAATAAGAAACAAGAATGGTAAGCAGCTAGGAAGAACAAATGGAGTGCTTTTCATCATACATAACATGCAACTGCATTTATTCTGATTTCGGTTTACGAGGACGCATAGCGCGATTGGATTCTGAGCCACGCATTGTAGAGTGCCTAATCAACAATTCTCATTTCCTGAACCCCAACCAGAAAGACGGAAAGGATGGACAAAAGAGGCAGCAACGTAAACTTTTTTTACACGCCCTACGCGTAACGCATTGATCACCACGCCGAATCTTCCAGCTTCGCCGACTGCGAGTAAAATAAGCGCCGAAAGTAAGCACAAGTGAAACGAACACCAGAGCCTAACGTTAAAGCGACTGGTAAAAGATTATTTCACCTTTATTTTTCAAATGATGCAATCAAACGACGTTTCGATGACACTCTGCGAAGCTCCGTTTACTAATGTGCAATCACTGGTAAAGACATGAGGGCGATGAATAAAAGTCGAGGTGGGAAAGAAACACCGGCAATAAACAAGCTCGAGAAGGTTAATGGTTGATAAAACGACATTTGATAATCCCGCTGGCGGCGGTGCTGACAAGTCCAGGTGATTATGGCATGGAGCCGATGAGCAGATCGACGAGATTTATCGCTACCTCAACTCAAAAACGAAGAAAGTTTGAGGATATCGAAAATTCTCTTCCGTGAACAGCCAAAGATGTTTTCGATCAGACTAAAGGCAATGATGTACGTGGCCACGAAAAAGATTTTATCCATCCACTGTCTAGCAGACAATTAGCGCTGAATGGGGAAGTATTTTATCATCTTCAAAGATTAGTTAAACTGCAGCCAGAAGGCAAGCGGGTAGTTCAGACACTTACTGCGCAACACTTACGCGAGATCTATGTTCTGACTAACTGACCATTCCCGGGCCGATTCGACCGTGTGCCAAACACCGTTGCCTTCGTTCTTTTTGGCCTTCCTCTGAGTGTTTTGATCCGACTCTCCTGAAGGATGACTTGAACTGTCGTCATCAGCTAAGGAAGTCGTGCTATCCATAAGAGCTTTGGCTCTGGTTCGCCTGTTTGTTGCTAACGCAGCCTTTCTCTGTTGGATAACGCTTTTGGTATATTCGTTGCTGCACTTTAGGATGACTGCTTCTGATTGGTTCGTGCTGTGAGGTCGACTACCCTATCCACTCGTTGTGGTCGTATCCTCCACTGTAGTATTGTTTAGTTATCCCTATAAGGTTTTCCTTGATCACATCCACTGCCCCGAATAGGTCAAATTAAATTACCGGATGTGGGTCCTTCAACGCGATAGTTGGAGGTTTTAGGCTATTTGACGAAATGCTGCATTCAACGGTGTTCACGCATGAGAATTGTTTCTGTCTCTATAATTCTTCGCTGAAAGGCGCCAGAAAAAACCGGAACATGTTTGTGCTAAGATAATGGCTCTGAAAATTTAAAACGAATCGAACATTTCCGGAGAACGTAGATAATTGCTGTTTTGCTAGTACTGTTGAATCCAACTGTTCAATCTTTTCTCGTCAACTTGAAGTATTCGGTCAGTGTAGTATATAGATATCACTCATTGATGCATTCAAGTAGCTTGCCATAACCTTCTTCCTTTAGAATAATCGTTTCTAGACCGGAACAACGGGTCCAGGTCTCCATTCATCAAGAAACCGGTGAACACATCACAAACCGAGTGTCAACAATTCCACCTACAGAGAACATGCCATCTGAACGCGAAATCCAGGTAACTTCCAAATGAAACACAGTGAGACAATATCGAGCCGCTCGTGTAACAGTGACAGCAGCTTGCCAAAGCCAATGATGACACGACCGATAACTGCAGCCGAACAAGTGTACTCGGGCTCACAATAACTAGGTTTTTAAAGTAAGTAGATTGATTGAAATCGAACTCGGACAATGCAGTGCGGTAATCATAAGAGATGTCATCCGTTGAAGCACAGACAAACAAACAGATCACCGAGTGAAGATTCGCTCTGCCAGCACAATCTACAACACTTCACATACTTCAACAGTTAAGCACAGCAGTTTAAGAAATAAAAAGAACCTCTTAAACTATGGTGTAAGGTTCTGAAGCCATCCGAAGTACTACGGAATGGGTATGAAATGACTGAATAGGTCAGTACTGACAAAACTTGTAGAAACGGTCGTTCATCCACTAGTCCGTAAATCGAATGTAACCGGATACATTTTATCGATTCGTTCCAAATCATCCGAGCAACTCATCTCATTTCCCGTCTGTCTTGATTTAGAACGAACAGAACGGCATGCTTCCTCTGACTGAAAGATCACATGATGGACGTGAAACAACCGTACCAAAATAGGAATAAAAATCAGCAACACATGAACAGTGCGTATGCTACAGACCATAAGAGCGTAGATAAAACAAGAGAAAAAGTCAACTTTTAGGATGCGTTCTCAATCATCCAAGTACAGTTCACTTTCAACAATTAAACGAATCACTGACCAAATATTGAAAAAGTGATACCTTTGTTCAGATGTGCCAGTTAACGTGTGACTAAAATTAGGCATGTTACAGTGCAACAAGAAAAAGGCTATGGGCACGATAAACAAAGAAGGAAATCAACAAACCGAACAAACGTGATTGTGTACTTGATGCATTTTCACGTTTATACTACAAAGAGAATTGTTTTCACGTAAAGTGCGCATATTTGAGCTACGCTAATCCTAAGCGTGTCAGCATGCACCCACATTTCTACTACACACACACACCTTTGCTTCAGTTTCGTATTTCACAAACACTAGCCTTGCTGCTGTCTCAGAGCGCCGAATAACAGTGAAAGAAAAACCACAAGTTCATAACTCCGAAGAATCGTAGAGAAGTAGAAATCGTTCAAACGCATGAACCCCACTGGTTGAGACATTTCGCCATATCGCTTAAGATCTCCAACCATCGCGTTGGGGAGTCTCAGAGACTCCAATCCGATAATTTAACTCAATTTATTCGGGGCAGTCCATTGGTTAGGATATTCATAACTCTCAGCCAGATCGCAGACTAACCAACTTGACTCATCTTGCAACGATTTCCTGCCTCCGAAAATAAAGAATACCGAAAGAACATGTTTGATACATATGACAACCATCTTAACCTATTCAAATTCAATGCCTCTTCTATCGATTTAGCTCCGTGACCAATACCTTACGTTCCGTCTAAGATTTACTGGCACAAGTCTCCCACCAGATTTTGGTAATGTCATGCAGATCTAAGTGTTCAAAAACTGACAATCTACGAATATATATCTACCACAGCGGCCACGTATCTACGAGCGATCTCATTGGTGCAATTCGAACTGAACCTTCAATAAACAATTAGGCGTTGCACCTAGGCCAGGGATAATTCAATTTGGCAAATGCCCATCGAGATTGCCGTAAATCGGAAGACACTTCAAAAAGCATACTACAAAATGGTGAAACATAACTACCAAAATAACAAAGCATATCTACTTTGCTCAACTCCTCATGTGCAAGAACAAGGTTCGAATTTGAGTCAATTCAGTCCAGTTGCGTCAGTTCTAATCTTAAAAGTGTAAACGCATTCCAAACATACTAGCAGTCACCCAGACGATTGAGAAATACTTGACATTTACCTGGGACTTCACTCAGGAGCACAGTATCATCCGAATATTCAAGGTCAGACTGTTTACTCTCCCAGAAAATGTCAATGTCACCATTCTCCAATGCCAAGAAAAAGGTTGATTTTCAAGGAGGGGGATTAGAGATTGTCCCGTTTTTTTGTGGCACATCATATGACAACTGACCACACTTGTGACCGACCAACAGTCTCAATGACTTGAGTGCTCCTCGAAGTACGAAACGGACGTGAAATGGAGCAGGTTTGTGTCGGCAATTCTAAAACCCTGCTCCAATCTTATAACGGATTTATGGGCCAACTAACGCCCAACATAATGAACAAACACCATCCTGATCAGTTGCCGACTTAGCTGTCATAAGAGAACGAAACCAGCCATAGTGGCCCTTCTTGAAATGAACCCTTTGATTTCCCTAATTCGCTTTATAATTTACCCAAATTTAATATCAAAGCGATATGAACTGTTTGCTTCAGTGCTTGAGAAAACTTAGCGGTTGATATAGATCACGAAGTTACAAGGTGGCCGGAAAACAGAGTTGGAATCGAAAAACTCGTTGGTGCCATCATAGTCGATATTCAACTGTCGATAGAAGCATGCACGCATCTGATATGTACGCAGCACCAGCGACGCCAACATATGGTTTCGACAGACATAACTGAACATGGAGTCATAGCGGATCAGCTGATCGGCTTTTCCTCGCCGCCTAAACTTCCATGCATTCACAGATAAATACCCAGCTATACACTGTGGTGCATAAGACTTGTCACGCTAGTCAAGTCCAGCGAATTTTTAGCTGGAAGTGAGACGACAATCGACCGACTGCATTGGTGAATTGTCACCCAATCCGCTGCTGCCAGATTAAGTGATTGAGCGCTTATTCAGCTAACGTCTGGCTATCTTCCACCTGACTTACCATTACCTGCTCACCCATTGTGAAATCGGTTGTCCAGCGCTCGAGGAATAAATACCAAATTAAGTGCATTGTATCTCACACGGTTAGTAAACGCAACAAACTCCAACGCACGAACATGCTTTCCAGTGAAAGAAATGCATTCAATTATCACAAACTAAAAGCATTATTCACACAAATATCCAGATAACCTTTTGTCTGAATGAACAGGATATGAAAGCGGGGTAGAATGAGACGAAAAACAGGTCCACGTTTGGACAAACCTTGATCATCAATTAGTATATTCTCCGGTTTCAAATCCCGATAGACTATTCGAATTGAGTGCAAATGTTCCAAACCGAGAGCTATCTCTGCCGCATAGAATCGACTTCGACTTTCTCCCAGACCGGTCGGATAGTTCATATTGTGGATGTGGAATTTCAGATCGCCTCCGTTCATGATGGTCAGGACAAGACACAAAGCATCTTTGGTCTCAAATGTATAAGCTAAATTGACCTGGCCGAAGAGGAAAAATAAGACAATGAAGGCCGTTTAGCTAGATCAATTTTAGTCTGAAATGGATAATTCACTGCAAAACAAGCGAAAAGCCGGGTGACATTTTTCGCTTATGAATACCTGACGATTACAAATAACTTCCTATGGTTGAGTGGATCGGGTAATTGATCTTAAGGCAATAGTGGAGCGAATAACCGAAGTACCGTAAGCAAGCATCCAAGACTCAGTCGCTGATATCTTTACTGTTTGCTTACGCTATTCCACTCCAGGCAGCTGTAACTTTTCCTCCAAAATCCAGAAAACCCACTGAAACACGAATAAGCGGAAGCTGAACGCAAAATGAGCGAAGGATAGTCTAGATAAATCAAGTTTGCAGAAGTTCAGCATTCAGAAGATAGCAAATGCATCACTATCATGAACATCATCATCATCATCGTTCAGCGCTAAACAGCAAGACAAAACTCGGTGATCGCTGACTTTCAGCCAGGTTTACACGTTTCTATAAAAGGGTAAATATACAAAGGGAACAGAAAATGGACCTGAGAAAACGAGAAACGAAAGAAATACCGTAGTAGCCAACTTACACAATACAGTCGACCTGTACCAGCGCACTCCTCCGATCATTCTAATTCGACATAAAATGATCACACGATTACCAATATTTTCGGTTTACTGCCGAATCCTTCAGTGTCTCCAGCCAGCTAGCTGACAGGTCTTTCGGATCCAAACCACGAGCAACTGAGATATAGACTTTACCTAAGTTCGCTGTGTATTATCTCGTCCCACGTTGCCACGTCATCTGATGACCTCTACATGGCTTCCCCCACTCCGTGGGAGGAACGCAAAATACAGCACGAAATGGTAGATGAGTGTTCGTCGTACGCAGCACGTGGCACAACCAGCGTAGTCTACTGTTTCATACAATGAGATAAGGTTTTCTCCGAAGTGGCAAATAAGATCAGCTTTCTAACCTCCGTATTACTCACCCGGTCACTCCATCCAATCCTAGCCACACTACGTAGACGACGGTGATCGGAAAACCTCGAAGCGAGGAACATCTCCGACACGCAAACTTCATGACTCGCATCCATACAAAATAATTAAAAGCACTGCGGTATACGACTTTTCAAATTCAGTGAAATATCAGGCCAACGCCACCAGTGGTTCAGTCCGGCGTAAGTTGTTCGAGCCTTCGACAAACACGTATTCACTTCTACTGCCGAGCTACGGTCGGTCGACAAACAGCTACCAAAGGAAGTGGAACGGTTCACAAAGGTTAGTTGCTCTCCATCTAGTATCAAGTTCGGTATTACGGTCGACCAGTCTTGCCTGCAATGAATCGAATGAAGATAGAGTCGCAATTGTTTGATTGGTGATAGAAGGACAAAGCCCTGATACGCCTACCTCGCGCATCTTAGTGTGCGTGTGGTCGTCAGAACAGTATTTGGGAGAGGAACAGATTCCAGTATATACGTGGGTGAGTCACTGATCTATACGCCATCTTTCAAGAATGGCATCAATAACTGTAACAATCCATCTGAGATTTAGTTTCGAATCGGCCATAGTTAATAAAGTGTGTCAGCTTCGCTAACGCTATGTCGTTTGACATTGGTTAGCGGATGAACATCCCGCGACACCAGCAGGCCCCTGATTTCACGATGACACCAGAGTTGATAGTTCACCGCCCAAGCTACATGATCTGCATTACCGTAGAATTAATTGGTTTAAATCGAATCCGAACTGGACCCATGCCACAACCAAGCAATATACAGACTCTCAGGGTTCGTATCTCAGTTCGATGTTACAAG
>LUCM01005868.1:0-26801 GCA_008360955.1 Fasciolopsis buskii
CAATCCTAACCATATTACGTGGATATCAGTGTTCGTAAACTTCCAAGCGACGAACATCTCGGACACGCATACTCCAAGGTTCGCGACCATACAACAGAACTGAGCATACTGCGGCACAGCACACACGACCTTTCAACTTCAGTAAAATTTACGGCCGACGCCAGGCTTGCATCAGTCCAGCTTAAGGCACCCTATCGTTCTTCATTCGCGTGTTTATCTCTACTACCGCAATGCCATCCTTAGACATGCAGCTCCGAAGATAAACCTGCCTGCTCATGTTCGTTGTTTCCCTTTCATCTATTACCATTTATTTCCAGGCTAGTTTCTTCCATTCCTTTGGCAGTAATAGCACTAAGAAATTTTAATGCACATGCCAAATCATGCTACAGATTTCGGGATTCTTTCCAATGCACGTTTCACACGGTCCGCTGGTTCGAGCAGGCACATAACCTTATCTGACCAAACTAAACTACACAGTTTCTCTCCCAAACAGGTAGTCGTCTAGTCTGCATTTGAATAAACGATCATTATTGTTTCGTACACCATCTCAGCAAGAAGAGCGTTCCACCACATGATTTCTTTTCGTTATAAATAGGGTGCCACAATGACAGACCCCCCTGATTCCTGTCTCATCAGTATTATATAATGTCCGCTTTTATGGCTATGATGGAATTTGGTCCGCGCATCGACTTTTAAATTTACATAGATAATACGACTGTTGTAAATTACATCGCAACTGATTCTATGGGAATCAGCCCCCTCCACTGTAGATGGCACTGCCACCTGTGTTTAACACCAGAAATGTAGCGGTCTCCTGCCCTCTTCACAGCCTTGTCATCTCTGAAATTGTCCAGGAGAATGAAGCCGATTCACTGCATTCCAAGCGAAGACCTAAGTGGGAAGCGGACAAGTCTCTGGAGGTTTCGAGCGAATCTGGCAAACGAACGACGAACATAACCGAGAATGTCTCTAGTGGGTGCACATATGCTTTATAGGAATTCGTTTTCTAAGGATAAGGACACCAACCCACAGATGGTCGCCCAAAGATTCCACACCCTGCATAGGAAACATCAGGTCTTAGTTGAAGTTCTGTGGTGTTCCCGTATATATGCAAACTCGTTTGGCAAGGTTGATTAGAAGCAGCCGATTATCCAAACGCCGTATCCAAATCATTCTGAAGAGCTTGTTGAACCACAGGCGATCCTATAGCTTGTCTCATCGATCATCCGGGCGGATGAAGCTTTATGAGCTAAGAATTGTCGACTAGTCACTAATGTAAACTAGGATTATTAGCATATCGACAGCCAATCCCTAAGGCATACTAGTGATAAGAATTCATCCTGAGAACGACTAGAAAACTCTTAAAAGAAAAACATCGCCACCCCAACATAATAGATACACATTAATCCTAATACCCTGCAGTGACGGTGACAAGCGAATATGCGAGGCTTCATCAAACGCCTTCCTGAAGTCACCAAAGTTAACGTCATTAAGATGCTCTGTGGGCATGGTCTATGATCAAACTCTTGAGCGATGAGAAATTTGGGTGTATAGAACTGCTGCCTCCAGAACTCATGCCCCTGTGGGCAAAGAAAGCGGTCTCCCATGTCACTACTAAATCAAGCAACAACCAGGCATCCTACAGCTTTATCGGTGTCGGACGCCAGGTAAGCGAGACGGTAATTGATGGCAGGCCCCTTGGAACCGTCCCTGAAGCATGGGATGGCAATGGGTTTTCTCACATTTAGGGTAATCTGCCGACCAAAACCAGAGCATTGAAGCCGCCCAGGTCACCTCTGCCGTGGAAGTCCTACGCATTGCTTTCTCGTAGCAGAAGTGTTCCTACTAAAGTGTCAATACAAAGGCGAACACCCGGCGCTCTCAACTAAGTCCACTGACCATTGGTAAGCCCTCCAGGAGAGTCAGCTGAATCCTGATTCCAAACCAAACACAGGCCATGTAGGAAGCATGGCTCTGTGCTTACCGGCGTTCGTGGTGTATGGGGTCTACCAGACACCGATGGCGTCTAACTCTATCCAAAGGGCGCATGTAATGAACAATCGGCACCGGACCTCAGGGAGTAACCTGATCCTCAGATCGTCTCGCTTCCTTGTGGGTTAGACAATTTGGTCAAAGGCTCGGGGTGCGGTATCCTAAGTAAACCTTCCACTTCGGTTTCGGCAACCGGGTAATACGAAGCCCGCGAAGGATTCATGAGGCCCGATATATGACCGGTTGATGGGAAAACTAACATGTTATAAAATCTACACGTTGTTTATTTTTCCTTTTTTCCTACCGTTCATTATTTCTATTCTTCACCGTGATTCCGGTGGCGCACCATCTGCATTTATATATATATGCATATATAACCTGCCTTTCCGGCGATGTTGAATGTAATCTGTCGGATATTAGTATCTGTACTGATTAAAAGGTATTAGGAGAATGATCCTCCGACGCGACATACGGTATCCCCTGATTGTGAGTTTCAGATGATACGAGATCTCACTAAATTCACCTGGGTCAGAATACGAGTCCAGCATTAGAGACGCGATTTCCGTCCTGGAAAAGAATGACCCTGCCTTCTTTGGTTACTGCCAACTCAGAAAATTCCAAGGTTTCTTGAAGATATGAGGCATTTTACTCATCGCAGTGTCTCACTTGATCTTCTCAGCAGTTCACGAACGTTCGATAAGATGGCTTTAGTTCTCGTCCTTCTTGCTGATCACTGCAAAGTTGGGGTAGTCACAGCGACATGTGGAAACACTCGAACCGAGATTAACACGCTGGCCCCAGAACTGTTGCTGGTAGAGCCATTTCGATGAAAAGTGATTTCAAACGGAGCACCCTCCTCTACACCTCTTGCACGGCGCTTCCAGTTCAGTCCAGATTGTACAAATACTAGCATCGCAAAAATGTTCTGCTTCTGATTGGTACGTTAAAGAATCATCTCGAAGAGAAAATGAGGAGCAAAGATGAGTGAACGATCGACTGGAAAATGAATTGGATAACCATCCAGAGGAGAGAAGACTTTGGTTGCAAGAATGCCGGTGACTGCGAAATTCAGCCATATCATGAATCGTCCTCAACCATCTTCTGGAGAGATCTCATGGACACTAACACTAACTCCACCTTTACTGGCCTGTCCACTGGTTAATTTTTTCATACTTTTCTCACGCCATCATACCTAACTACCTTCCGACCTCTACCGGCTTGAAGAACAGCGTGCAATGAGGCGAGTGCAAAACATGACCAAAACGTCTTAACCTGAGCAGACCAAATGCTTATTCAAAGGACTAAAACACGACCGGTCTGCTTGATGGATAGAATAATTGTCAGTGGTCGAGGAACACCATCATTACGAAGTTTGTCCAGAGGAACAGTTGGCTTTACTCGGGCAAGTAAGTTTAACAAGTGAAGTGTTAAAACAGCTACTTAGGAAACGCCGGCAGTGATTTATGTTTAACCCTTAAAAAAGTTGAGAACAAGATGTAGAGGATACCCCAGTGAGACCCTTGAAGAAGCCATCTTGTGTTTATCCTGTGAGACTATGTTAGGCAAGGTAGCCGGATGGCCTGATTGCAGTAAGGATGGGAATCCAGAGTCCTGTCCGCAATTCTCCCGCTCTGCCTAGCATTTTTACGCTCCCAACAATCGGTAATATTACGAGGTTAGCTGACAGACTTCCAGAAGGGTGCAGCTGGTCGGATCTGCAAGGTAGAAAAGAGGAGGTCACGTGAGCCGGAGCCCAGTAGGTGAGAAGATCGGCAAGGCATAACTTACCAAATGGTAGCACAAGATCTCGCACCGCACGCGCTGGCTAAGCGCAGCAGTGAAGTTTTAATGTACTGCTCGCCGTTTATAAGCCAAGAGGGCCCCGGGTCTGAATTTTCTCCCTGTCCTTTAAGGTGTCGCGGCCCCCTTATGTGCTTCACGGCAAGCGCATCCGAAAACTTCCTGTTCAAACATCTGTAAAATTAACAGCCATATAGTGATCTCATATAACCTTTGCTTGCCCTTAGATGTTGTGAACACTTGTGCATCACTGTTTCACAGCCCTGTGCGACTAAAATAATGAGGATTCAGATAACTGACACGTACAACGAAACGAAAGTCGGAAGCGGTGGTAGGTAAAGTTTATTTGACAGCAACGTCTGAGCAGAGCATGCGTGGGCAACGTGCAAATGACAACGGCCCTGAGCAGTCACCTTTTGGTTAAACAAGCGACCCGGAAGAACAAATCCGTGTTCTTCTACAGGGGCCTTTTCCTAGAAGACTGTCGGGGAAGATCTTCCATTGTGACCGTGAAGGACAAGCCGGAAGAATGTGGATATCCTAGTGCCTCGGCATCGCTCGCTAATGGAAAAATTTGCTGCTCGTTTGGTGGCCCGTGGCGCTGGTGGTTGGAAACCAATTGTGCGCCAGACACCCAACCTGCAAAAAACCTTTAGGAGGTGGACGCAGGAGGTGTGATTCATCTGTGTCTGTACACGCTACAGCCGAGGTGCTCGCCAGATGTGCGTTGGTCAGAACAGTAGATGCGACCGCGTCCCACACCCATGGACCTCGCGCTCGTTGAGAACATTCACTAGACGGGGTCAAAGTCATGTGTAATCCCGGGTACTCTTTGTCTTCTGGCGCGTGAATGATGTTGGCGTTGGGAACGATGATTGTTATGCCAGAGTAGGTGAGGCCTTCTCAATCCTAAGCGTTCTTTTGAGGGAAGGTAAAGCAGACAAAAAAACGATGCTTATGAGCAATGTTGGAGGTCCGACTTAGTGGAGAACACACAAAAGACGTTCGGTGCTACCCCTATCGGAGCTGCCCTTCGCGGTGAAACATGGGGGTAACATGTCCATCACCACAGATTATCGCGACGAACATATTTCATCCTATTGAGTACAGTTGAACAATTCAAAATAACCAGCGTTCACAATTCAGATGAAAATGTAATAACAAAAATTGAAAAACAAACGGGATTTTTCGCCTTGCGGCCGCAACAGCTAAGTCTCATGTTTCTTACTCAGTGCGGTATGCGGCGCTGTCTCCTTTCCCACCCGAAGTTTGCATGGGCAGCGCTGGTAGTGGCTGGACTCGACCGGGATGATGAGACTCGCGAGATGGGGACAGTCCGTCCGTCAATCAGCATTTTAAAGTCGCAGGTTTGGCGTGATCGATAGACGCCTTATCTTGTCGTCCTGCAACGTCCAAAACGGACATTTTAGGACCACGTTTTATCACGCGAAAACGGATCGGCATACCGTATTTACAATTGTAGTGGAATGTCACCAATGCGGAAGAAAACGGGGGTTGAAGTGTTCACTGCGGCTGGAATGTACATCAGAGAACGTTGGTCCCGTGAAAGACTAAAACAAATGGTTCGTATGTGCTGTCCAAGACGTTTTGCACAGCCATCGCAGTCGAAGAACAAATCCACGCTCCGCTGCACGTTTGCGGGTTGACGTGGCTGTTCGAGGCATCGTCTGAAGCTAGTCTTGCTGTTCCGTTCCACCACAACATATGGAAGTTTTGTCTGTGGGGTGGTCTCAAGTCTGTAGAGATGATACACCAGAAGAAGTCCTAAACATTCCGGTGGCCCCGCATCCGATCACAGTTTGGTAACAGGAACATCATTCGTAATTCTGGCCTCACGCCACCTCAAAGAACCCTCCGGGTGGATCAACTCTCCACCCGGAGTCTCCTACATGTTTAACCAGTCGTGACCGGGCCCTCGTGGCTGATCTGACGAAACCCGCCAACAACCGCGCAACATGCCGTTGCACACGTTCCGGGTCGCCCATTTAAGTAGCCATACATGGAGAAATTGCAGGTCCCCTATATCCGAACCTCAGATGTATACAGCAGGCTGAAGACTGAGTGTAAATGATGGTCATTGGTGAAGATCGAAGTTGGTTTTAACGGATAATCGATCAGTTCGTGAGGCAGAGGCAATCTATTCGATTGCGGGAATATTTGAAAAGTAAAAATTGAATCAAGTCTACAGGCCGCCGGAAAATGTCTAGCGGCACTGGAAAAGCCCAGTTTCTGTCTTCTGCATGGAAATTCATCGGTTCTAAAGTGCAAAGTAAAAAGACCTCTACCTAACTGTTGTGATGTAATTTTCTGAAAATGGCACGGTCGGTCATCCATTTAAACAAACACGGACATATCCAGATTACTAAGAGTTAATTAATTAGTTCCATCAAAAATTATCCCATAAAGGAGCTTCCTGAAACTGATCAATCAATAACACCAGTCGGAGTGCTTTTCAGAGAAGATAGTCTGTCAATTGCAGTTCTTGATGGATTTCTCTTTGTCTGACTCAACCTCGGCACTTCCTTTTAACTAATCTCCGGAAAGCTCGAGGGAAATGCTCTTTGTGTTTCTTCAAACACTGCTAACCTCTCAGGCCAAATGAGAAAAGAATGTTTACATTCCTACGATGTGAAGGCGGTTAGGGCGTCCTAAGATAATCGCCTTTCGGAGCGATTATCTTTGGATCAGACTTGGAGGCAACTAGTAATAGTCGTCGTTTGTTTAAATGGACAACCTCTTGATACAGTGGGTGCAGCTTGTATATTTGGCCGAGGCCGCCTGCGAATAACTGAGCATTCGCGTTCGAGCAATGCAATGGACCGTATTCCCACAAATTAAGAACAATTGGTCTTTCAGTAAAACGACAGCAAGGACATGGGAAATTTTCTTCCCACGTGCTATTCATGGCATGCCGATTGCCCAGACAACATAGAGCCTCTGATTCCACTTGACATCAGCACCAACTGCGAACAACAAAGAAATAAACGTTATTTATTACAAAACAAAACGGCAAGCATCAAAAGTACTACAAGGGACTCCTGGTGGGTTTCCTCTGTTCCTTTGCTTTTCTGCAACCACTGACGGGTCGTTACGGGTCTTCAAGGATTCTGAAAAGCCTAGAGCGGAATATGGATCTGTTCCCGTGGATAGCTTGTTTAACCACTGGTTGACCACCAACCGCGGTCGCCGCTTGTGCACTGCTCACGTACGCCCCGCTAGTAAACTCCTGTCAAAATTTACCCTACCTGTTTCCGCTTCCGACTGTCTTTTACTTGTACCAATGAAGTTTCAGATTTCCAGTATCGCAATCTTACGGAGCCGAGTAAGAGTGACGCACAAGTGATCGCAGGTTATTGGCAGGCAAGCGCAATGCGAGATTCGCGGTAGGACATTCGGCTCTTCAAGCCAATAATTCTACACCTCGTCGGACTGTCTGTAAACATCTCTGCAAAACGGCGGTTCTCTGCTTATATACTGTGCATCCAGGGCAGTCCACAGCCTTAGGTCAATCACTGTATTGTTCTTCTCCCTCAGAATGCACTGGCCTCAGTGCCATCTCTTCACCGCCGCTAGCTGGGACTTTAAATTCATTTGTGTTTTTAGGCGGACACCCTGAAACTATGTGGCATGGAGAGTGAAATGTTCTCCGTAGATCGAGTTGGGCCAAGAATGACGACTGTGAAAGCTTCGGCGGTCAATTTTATGGAGTATACTGAATGTGACTACTTCTAGGATCCCATGAGGTCCCTACCATTCCCCATAGAACTTCCTCAAACTTCTGAGTGTGGTCCTCTGGAGAGAAGCTGCACTATTTCACCTGGATGCAGGCGTGGCCTGTTTGTCAGCTTGCCGTAGTGGCCTTTCTGCTGCCTGAGACCATTTTACAACTGTTCCCTAACCTCTGGTTAGCCCTTTATCATTCTATCCTGGAACTGCATAAAGTATTAACTATCCAGGATGCCTCGGGATCTGGTATGGGAATTGCTAACTTCATTTGGCGAGCACATTTCACATGTTTTCATATAGTGCGGTGTCTGCCGGTTAACGTCTGCTCTATAGTGAGATGTGCCAGTAATCAAGGCGGGAGTGCGTTGTCCCAATATATATTGCTTTCCTCATCCACGATTGCCTTTAGGAGCCATTTCAGCATATGGCTGATTCCCTCTGATAATCTGTTCCAGCACTATAATCTGTCGAGTGCAATCTGGCACAACTAGAAAGTAGATGATACTATTGTCGAATGGGATCTTGTCCAGTAATGGCCAGAGTCATCACGTCTCCCACCTATGGCCCTTCGCTAAGTCAAGGGGCGACTCCCTTTTGTGATTTCTTAGGTGATCTTAAATAATCTGTAAATCTGGGTCTTGCTACTCCGTCACATTTCGGCCCCATACCCCGGGCTTGGAATTGTGATATCAAGTTTGTAGGTCTGTGCAGACGGTACGCAGTTTCTGTGGTCTCTCTAAGGTCTCCTTGATAGTGCGCAGCAGTGACGTGATTTGCCCGCCCTGTGTAAGCACTCAAAATCGCAGCCCTGTAAACGTACCCGTCACAGGATTAATTTGCCTTGGAGGCCCCTGAAATTGCTTAACCACTACAATGACGAATGGTCAGTTCCTACGTCAAACTCCCTTCTCACTAAGATGTGGGAAGCGTTTTATAAAGTGAACTAGTCCTAGCACACCTTTCCGTGTCGTACAATAACTCCGCTCGCTTGCATATTTAAGCGCTACAGAAGAGGATTCTCAGCTGTCTGCCCACCGGAAAACTTAACTTGTCCCGTCAAGGAAGAGTCTTTGTTTGCAAAGTCGGGCATAAACGCGGATACTACGGAGCAAGGCCTAAGAAAATTTGCAATACGTTTACAACCGGCAGTGGCCGGGCGGAGAGCGTCGTAGCTTTTGGACGGGAAGGTCGCGGGTTCGAATCCTCCCACCGCTGCCATCTACCCGAATTATGAGTCCTCTTTTGGCCGCGGTTCAGTTCTTGAATAATGACGTGCATTTCTACTTCATTAATAATGGAAAAAAGTGATGCAAGTGGATGCTGGCCAGTGTAGACAGCGTCCGTGGAATGCGTAGCCAAAACCGAATCCCAAAATCAAAACACGAACCATTCGTAAATTCCACAACATTGGAGCATAAAGCCAACCAATATGCAAACAGAAACGAGCCTCAAGTATGCAATCACAAAAATTCAAAATAAGAGCCGATATCACTGTACAGAAATAAGCACGCAGTTCACACTGTTCCCAAAATAGCGAGTGTCAAAATCAGGCGGTACGTGTGAGCAAACGCACTTTCAAGCAAACAAAAATGATTGAGACAATGTACCAAGCCATTTGCATGGTAATGATCTCATGATTACTGAAACAACTGCACTTTTTCGAAAGCTTTTCTTCAGTGACACGTCAATCAGTCCGCGAACATCCATTCGAAGTCAGCAATTCAAAAGTTATGAATCGGAGCATAGATTCATCCTTACCTGCCTAACTCCTGCTATCAGTGCAACGGCCTTTCGAAAACTGCTTATGGTCTTGCCTTAGATACACTGTCTTTTGAATCGGTTTCTCTTTCGTCGATTTCCTAAACAATGTTCGACTGTTTTGGAGCCACCAGGTGATGATTTTCCAGAATATATGCAAAGGAATTCCAGTCGCGGAAACGGGCATCACAGAAGCGGTGCGTTACCTTTAGTGTAGGGCACCGGTGGCTAAATTTGTGGGCGCATGACCATGGATGTAAAATGAAACAAAATGCCGCTATAAACATGAAGTAGTCTGGATATTTACTGACAGTGCGATTTCTAGGTTAAAGTTATTGCAATGGGGATGCGAGTCACGGGCATGGTTTTGAAGATCATTCGTGCAGGCAATCTATCCACACAAGCCATAGACCAAAGCAGGTGGTGGAGGATTTATTTCAATTCATCGCTCAGTGTCGTGCGACGTGTGTGGTTAGGGGGTAGTCCGTTTTTTCTCTTAACATTGCAGGTTATTCCTTTTCTAGGTCGCTGGAAGCAGTAGGTGATAACGTGCTCACGTTTACACGCAGACCCCCCACTTTTTCTATTCGCCACCTTTGAAATGGGGTTATCGTCCGCCTCCGGAAGCTGTCGCGACATCCGCATCTCTTTACTCTCAAAAAGCTTGTGCTTCACACATCGCATTTCAGCGTTTTCCTTTTCATTCTAAAGTAAACTATCCCTAAAATTCTCTCGGAATTGGTGGTTCCATGGTTAGGGACGTCCACAGGTCACAAAATGGACGTACTTGTCGGAGGCTATCATTACGTCACCTACCTTAAATGACCCCTTGCTGTGCATCCACCCTCATCTAGCTTGTGTAGTTTGTATGTATTCTCGAGCCTCCTTTCTCTAAAAGACCTTGGCCAAGTTTTTTGTTTGGTTCCACCGAAGCTCAACGGTTTCACGAAACCACTGCCAGATCTTAATGTCTAAAGGTCTTCAGAGGTCAAAGCCAAGGGAGTGATATTTTAGAGGATAGCGGCACTGAGGGGCGATTATCCGGTATTTTTCCAGGTGAGCTAACCTTGTACCTAAACTACCGTCATTCGGGATTTGCTGTTTAACCAATGACAGCATTACCCTTCAAACAGATATGATGAAATGCTCGCATGCTTCACTTTGAAGACTGGCGTACTACGGCAAAAATGCCACTGAATCCCGAGCGTTGCAGAGTTATCTTTCAACCTGGAACGCTTTAGGCCCTGGATCCGTTGGCTCCAACACTTTTAAGCCATTATCAGGGTACATGGCGAGCGCGGGTCTCCCCTGGTATGCAAGGGCTTCAGAGCCCGAAGGTGTAAATCCGTTTCAATCGAGTGCACAATCTTGAGGTGTACTGCTTGAGATTTCATATGCGTCATCAGGCATTTGCATATTTTGCCTGCCTCCCGCATCTTACTCACGGTGGACTAAAATGAACGATCCTGGCGTCGCCGAACGGCCACCAGCAAGGTGGCCCTCTACATTTCCGAAGCAGAACCATTGGTTATCTTCCCATTGCGAGCATGTGTCTAAGATACTGCATACATCCTTTGGTTGCTATCATTGTCGCCGCTCCTCCGTTCAAAGGCACAAAACCGTTTTCGTCTGACGCTCAGCACGTGATTTTTCCCTACGTGTCACTCCACCACATGTTTTTGTGCAAGCAGATCAGCTAAGTCGTGCCGAGCTAGAAGGACGACCGGGTGTTTAATGTTAAAGCTTAGATGGGGTTGGTTTTACACTCCGAAGCATTTTCACTGCCAAAACCGCCGCGTGTAGTTCCGGGCGTGAGATCGACACTGAACTAAGCGAGGCCACTCGGGTGGTGACCAGACACATTATGATGTCGTAAATGCCATTTCCTCTACCCAGTCGCCTATACATTACGGCACCCTAACCCACTTTCAATACGTCTGAGAACACAAGCAACTCTTCCTTCTGTTTTACAAAGTTCGGAAACAGACATTGTGGAGATTTTGCACCCTAGCCGCTAATATAAGTCAGAAATTTTTCCCACGTCAAGCAACATTCGGGATCAGTGGGACCATCCGAAGCAGTTTCTTTCCTGCGCAGTCAATATCCTTGAGGCAGCCGAGGGAAAATAAACCATGAATGTTCATGCAAGGCGAGGATGGATGCAAGAATCTTCTTGCTTGTAACTGGCCGGATGGAATGCTCAGCTGCAGAACGAATATATCACTCTTGGCGTATAGCTGTATCCCGGGATTGCGTTCGACCGTTGTGGGGAACACATACATTTGACGGATTTGCTCCAGTTTTTCTCCGGTCGAGATGACTTCTGAGTCTCTGAGGTCACTGAAAATCCACTTTGTAGGCCGGAAACCATCCATATTTACGAGTTTCTTCAACCCCGCGATGTGTTCATTCGCCTTCTTCTCGGAAAACCTACCACCAACACTATTCACATTTGCCCGTTTGCCTCGCTCCCTGTGGGTTGCCAATGGTACTTGCGGTGCATAATATGCTCAAAAGGGCGAGAGTACTGCGCCAAAAGTTTGGAAAATCGTTCTGTGGTCCACTAAAGGTTCATCTTTGTTCTTTGCAGCCCTTAACAAGAAACAAAATATGTCCGTTTTTGTCACGCACCCTCACTTGTAAGAAAACCTTTCCTGTATCTGCATATATTGTGAATTTACCCACACAAAAGCAACGAAGACCCTCGACCATTGGTTTAGCCCAATCTGGCCCATGCTGTATCCGATCGTCGGGCGAAGTTTCTTGAAACCTTGCTACTCCAGATGACATCTTTCAAGTTTCTTAGCAAACAGCACAGGATTGGGAGACAAGTGACTTGTGTGGTCACCGATGAAGTCCTAGGCTGGCGTCTTGTGGGAGTCCAACGTGTCTTAAACAACAGGCCGTTAGTACCAGTGCTCTCCGACGCAAAGGACCAGCTGCCACTGACGCTGAACAGCTTGCTTCTGCCTAGAGACAGAAATGGTCTACTGAGGTCAGGTGACGCCGAAGGTAAGTACTCACGCCACTGGATGCAGGCAAACCATCCGGCGACCACCTTCTGGCAGCGGTGATTGAAAGAATATCTACCGACTCGTCAGTCAAGGCAGCAGTGTTTGACAAAAAGAAAAGCAATTTTAAAAAGGAGGACGTGCTCCTGGTAACCATGGAAAAAAACAAACCGAGGCCAGTGGCCCCTTGGGATGACAAATGATTGTCGGATTGCCGCCGACTCTCCGGTTCGAACAGTTCACTTTCGTACAGCTGATGACGTCCTGCTTGGAGACATACGGAAGTTGTGCCCACTGGAAGGCGCCGACCGGTCACGGGGGCCCCAAGCTTGGATGTATGCAAGCGTGCTGATAAAAGTCCTCATATACCCTAAGGGAATGGAGGTAGCAGGCCTACTGCTGTAAGTTCTGTAAAATCCGGCGTCTCACTAGCGTAAGCAAGAAGTGGGAGCCTGAGTCGATTGTTATTCAAGGCCACTTGTTATGCGAAGGAACTTTGGCAGCCGGTGCAACATCCAGACTGATTGAAAATTCATTGCCTTCTGCTTTTCGTTCCTCCTTACTCCTCCCGCCCAATTCGCTCGTAGTGACACTGATTTGGGTAGCTGTTTAGTTTCACCTCGTTGTATTTACCCTTTTTTGTCTGGTCCCTGCGCTCTTTATTTGAGGTTATTTTGCGGCCATTTGGTGCTCTCATGTAGTGCGACTTGGGGCGGCTTGTGTTCTCACAGTCCATTTTCGTTTTGTCGCTCACGTTGGTCGACTGTGGATATTCCGTTCGTTTACAGTGGTTCTTGGTTGTCACGCTTAGACAAGTTTTCTGGATCCGATCAACCGTGCAGCATCCCTTGTATTTGATTACACTACGACACAGGTACTTTCTGGTTCACCAAGTGTTCACTTTTACGCAGATTCTCTCTTATTTTTCACTAACTTTTGGCTGAATATTGACCGAGGCTTACTGTCAAAGGTGTGGTTACTGTGTACATAATCTCTAACTCAGGAATAGTGATGTGGAATTTGCGGAGCAATCTTGTTCCTTCTTGGGATTTGCTTCAAACTGGGTTACAAGCTGCTTTGATGTTTCAAAGTGCTACACATAATGTGGGAAGTCTATTTTTTGCGAATCAATCGACTTTACCCTGGTCAAGACTCAAACTTTTGTGCTTTATAATGTTTTCTCCTATGGTCGACAGAGCTGCCTTTTTTACGTACCCAAGGTTTTTTTAAGGCACAATCTTCTCGGCATATGATTCCCACGGCTCTTCGTCATGACGAAATTATTCTTGCGAGTTTAGTAGCCTTTGATGCGCGCATTTTATATTATGCATAACATGTTCGGCCTGACGAAGGCATGGGAGCGGCACCTGAACACTGCTGGTAGGACTTATTGCTCTCCTCCGCAAAGTTTTAATTCCTTAACGTCTCCTCTCGGTTATTTGGGGCGATCAACTCTTACATCGCACTCTGCCCCCCCCGTGTGAGTTGTTGTTTGCTACTTAAGGTGCTGCTGTAGCATGTTTGGCAGAATAGGAACGTTTTTCTCAGTTGAAAATTTTTCGTGAATTATTTTGAGGATCAACCTTTGACCTCATCTCTTGCCGACCATTCACCGAAGATTTACTTTATACCTGGAGTGTTAAACTTTCAACCCTAGCCTGGAACTAAATTAAATGCCTCCTTGCTGTTTGCCGCATGTCCTATTCGCCTATCGATTTGATTTTAAGAGCAAATGTGCTAATTGGCCTATCTACTTATCTTTTCCCCTGCGCGCTACCCCACCTCTTGACATCATCCCCTTGTCTGTTTGTAAGCTGCCAATCTTTTATAGCCTCTCATAATACTTCCAGACGTTTTTACTTTTTGACAACCCCTCCGATGTCTTCATTAGCGGAACCAAAACGACGTCAGTGTCGCACCGCTGTACTCAGAAAATCTTTAAAATCCCTGATTCCCAACAAAAAATGCTCAGTCCCACTTATGGACATTTTTTGTAATCGTGGTTCCAAAGATCTGGATGTCTCGAAAAGACTAAAGAACCTAAAAATCAGAGTCCAACAGATCAGAGACTTTTTATTGAAACTGTTCCCAGTGGCCTGCCTAATTGATCCGTCCAGTGACACCAGTGCCAGCAACCTCGCCGAAGCAGGACACATTTTTGTTTCTGTGACACAATGCGAATGCGAAGATGACTGTCGTTTTTAATATATCTGGCTGTCTCCCACTGCCGCTGGTGTAATAATCCATACTCAATGCCTGTAGTATGACCCACTGCCCTTGTCTGTGCTCTAGGCTCCGAAAGAAGTCCCCCAAAATAGCTGTCCAATTATATTTGAATTTCGTGATCAACTCTCTGCTAAGGCGTTTATAACAAGCAAGGCATAGATTGCCAGCTACACATCTTAAAAAATATCGAGATCTTTTCTGATAAAGCTCCCTTCCAGAGAGGTATACTATGATCACAAAAGTTTACCACGATCTCCCAGGTCGGCAAGAGTTTGGTTGTATCGGGCGCTCCCCCTCCGATCGGTACGCTATCAGTACAGGTTCCTCCCAACAGGCCAAATACAAAGCCTACTGCCATGGTTTCAAGTAACCTTCCTTCTCCCTGCGATAGACTTCATCACCCCACGTCTCCCGCTAACCCGTGCCTAATGAGCACTACCGTGACTTAATTGCGGGCGGTGACTACTCAAAACCCTTGAAAAGCTACACCTTTACACAATTCACTGAGTCAGCCTCTTCTATAATTACACCGCTCAACTTCATGCCCGAGTTATTCTCCCCACAAATATGTTGCTAGTTCGCTTGGAAATAAACCCCTGACGGTAGTGACTCCCCCTTCACGTATAGCTGCGAGAGCGGCAATCCCTGGACATCTTCTTCGTTGGTGGTAACCAGTACCGGTAAATCTGGATGAATCTCACTCCCTTCCGCCCTTTCAGTCACCCGAAAAAAGTACTCGTGTAAATCTACTAACCGTTGTACCCGCAAGTTAAAAGCGCGGACGGTATGACCACACTAATAATTGCCATCTCACCGATGTCCTGTCACTCTAATAACCTCAACGGCCTGACATACCCCATCCCAGATAAGTCTTCAAGCACTTCCTCGTCCTTCTGTCAAACAACAGAACAGCATCCAGCTAATATTAGTTGAACCCCACAGGAAGCGCACATCATTCACCTATTCAATTGACTACACAACCCCGCACATCGATGGCCACCTGGCTAATACAGTAGACCAACCAGCCTGTACACCTCAACTGTCTGTAACCCTCGGCACACTCAACTCGAGTGAGCCATCCCGGCATGAGCTCTGCCAAGTCCGATGGCCAACTAACCGCAGCTTACAATCACAAAGCAATCGGCCCAGTGTATCAATGCCTCCATCCTCCTTCGGTAACACAGTTGATGCCCTGCAATACAATACCGATGCCCCTTCATATTTACAGCCCGCCTATTATTACCCTTACTTAGACCCACGTGCTAGTCAACCTTATCTTGATGCATTCTCGTCAATCGGGTGCCCCATTCTTACTCCTTCACCCCTAAATTTTGACCTCTACTCTCATTATTATCACAGCTTTGCACGATTTAGCTCTGGCACCCCCATGCTACCTGGAAAACTCCAGATAACTGCAATTTGCCCTTTGATCCAAAACCTATCAGAAGACCTTTTTCTCAAGTCACTCTTGTCCAGCCCTTACCTCAACTGCCCCAACCACCAAATAAGGCCCTCCTTACCCTTGCCAACCGGTTCTTTATCAGGCATTTTCCAAAGCCCTCTCTCCACCATTCCCCCAGATTACCATTTCCGCCTTGAAAAGATCACCAGTCGACCACCTAACACTGCTTCACCCCACCGATACCATATTCCTCACACCAACAACATATGAAAACCCGCTCAGTAACTCCAAAGCTTCTATCATCTTTCGTTTCTGTTCACAAACCTCCTAACCTAAAACGTCCCTCACCGGCCAGCGTACTTGAATCTACTGGATTTAGCCCCTCATCACAGTTATGCATTATCCGGACCCCCAATATATCCTTCGATTATTTGAGCCCTACAGAATCTACCTCTTGACTATCACTGGAGTTAAAAGTTCCGGCGATTTTTCTCCCTCCTGAAATACCGCTCATTAAATCATAAGGTAAGGAAACCAGGAAGGTAAAAATTCTTACGATATTACCTTAATAACAGAGACTCGGTTAATGGACCATAGCTTCACTTCTTCCTTTTCGTTGGCGGGTTACATGCCCTGCCAGACCAATAGACCAACTCGTAGAGGAGGAGGTTGCAGGCCTACGCAAAGCGGCTACACAGCTTCCGTTCTCCATCACCCACTGCATGATTCTATCCCTGACAGGCTTTGGCTTTACATGTAAATACCCGAACTCTCCATCCATATAGAATGTACATACCGACCACCTAACTAGAATAGTTCTGATGTCTGTCGTCTCACTCAAGCCTTTCTTTATTTTTCTGGTCTTTCTTCCGACTGTAAGATAATTGTTGACGACGGCAGTGCCCAAAAACATTTTGGATCCTCTTTATCCGACCCACCGACCTTACTCGACTTTGTTCTTGAAACGCCTGATGACAGATGGACTCAGCATGCGTCCCCTCCCACAAGGTTTCATAATAGTTTCGATCTAGTTTTTAAGCACAACACTTCTAACGTTAGGATTCCGGTATTAAAACTAATCCTTGGGGGTCCCCATCAAGCTTCCCTTTCCGTGATAAACCTTCCTCACCCATGTGTATCCACCATAATGTCTCTTCCTGTATGTCGACTCGTCTGGGCGAAATTGCTGAGGCTCTGCAAACCTTTGACTGGTCCGGCTTCTTATTATCACCTGAACCTCAGAATGCGGCAGACGACCTTTACGCAAAGAGTCTTTTAAACATCAATTGCTTATCCACTCCGATCACCCAAATACACCCAAGAAGCCCAGTAAGGCTTGTCAGCTCCAGATGAAACGTTTCAAGGCCCAGAAAACCGTCAATAAAACGGGATACTTCCCACTGCTTATGCAAGCTAACCGCTTGTAAGAAGAACTTCCTGTTGAATCCGAACTAGGGTCAAGAAAGCATGAAATGTCAGCTCTTGGATCGCCCGACCCAGTTCCAAAGACTTCCCACATTTTCAAAGCGCACTTGCAGCCCGATTCGATGGCCATTCTGAAATTCATCATATTCAAAATCTTACGCATAAATTCCCCCGTAAACATCGCGGAAGCATTGCATGCATATTTGTCTTCTAATTTTACTAATGACAATCTGCTATATTCCCAGAGCAATTCGATTGGTAACCAGTTTGTAAATATCCGGACCAAACGACGTAAGGAGTGTATCGAAAAATCGATGCGCCATGTATTGGTTTTTTTATTGTGAATGATATAATATTAATAACACAGCGTTGTTGGTAGATGTAATGCGCCAACGTTTCGACTACCGTGGGTAGTCTTTCTCAAGGCAAGTTTTACAATCTACCAACAACGCTGTGTTATTAATATTATATCATTCACAATAAAAAAAACAATCTGCTATACTCTGAACTCCACTCCATGCTAACCTTGGTTAGATTACCCTGCATTTAATTTGACGTTGCTGGCATCATGATTGATTAAATATGCCAGGCCACCCTACAAACCGGGGCCTGATGGCATCCCACCAGTCCTATTTCTCACCGCTGGTCCAAATCTTTCTCTGCTCCTTAAAATTCTGTTCTCGCTCTTTATGTCTCGCGCTGCCCTCCCGTCACAATGGAAGACCTACGTTATTGTTCCACACCACAAAACGTTTCTGCGAATGACCCAGAGAACTTTTACCTTATTAAACACACTCCAGTTCCGTTCAGGCTTATGGAAAAAGCTGTTAAAAAACAGCTGGTACAATTTCTTACTACTCACACCTTTATGAACCTTTCCTAACACGGCTTCCTGAATGGCCGAACTTGTCCCACCTGTCAGTTTGACCTCTTGAACCTGGTTTCCCACAGTGCTGATTCCCACCGGTCGATACTCATGATCTTTTTAGACGTTAAATAGTTTGACTGAGTTCCCCATTCACGGCTTCTGACCAAAATTAGGACTTCTGGAATAAGAAATCCACTCTTATCTTGGCTATGATCCTACCTCCCGATTGCTTTTAGGTAGTCAATAATAGCGGTTGCGTTCCTCAGCCCTGCACCATTACCAGTGGGGTTGTTCATGGAGCGTCCTTGGTCTTCTGCTATTTATACTATACAATAATTATATATTTAAAGTCATTCGTCATGGCACACCATTCCTGTTTCCCGATGACAATAAAATAGTCAACTGTTTTGAGGCTGGTTCATTTAACTCCACTGTTGCACTTGCCAGTGAAGACCTATAACCTCTTGATAAATGGTGTTCCAAGTGGCTTATGAAGTTCTCTGCTGACAAGAGTTCTCCAATAACATATAAATGCCATGTTCCCCCGGGCTCTCTCTCCATAGACGACACGCTAATTCTTGTATCGCACACAGCTGAGGACTTGGGGTTACAATAATGCTGTTCTCTCAACTTCCATGGGCAAGCCCACCGTCAGACCGCTGTAGCTAAAAGAACCGCTGCAATAATTTGAAGGACGTTCCGCACCCAAGACTTATCACCTTCGAGTCCCACTCTAGGCCCCACCCCGAGTACTGCCCGATTATATTCACGCACATGCTTAAAGTCGATCGAATTGCAACCAAGAATGTGCAGCGGGAATTCACTACAAACCTCCTAGGTCTTTCAACCAGCCTAAATTACAGAGCCAGATGCAAGCTGCTTGGATTCGAACCATTACGGCTTCGTTGAGTAAATTAAGCTTGCATTTCTCTTTAATCTTTGCCCTACTAATGGTCACTCTACCACAGATGTTATGCAGCAGGCTGGTAGAGCCCCTTATTTACTTCGCAGTAGATAACACTTGTTAAGAACACCCCTGACTCGACTATTCTTCACAAGTGCATACTCTAAACAGTGAAACAAACTCCCCAGTTCCATGAAATCGTGCCCACATTTAACCCAGTCTGAAGTCCAGGTGGCAAAGTTACTGGATGGCCTGACACAAGCCAACGTTGGCTTGGATGCGGCCCCCAAACATGACTCAGAATTCTAGTTTATGACCGAGTCTTCACTGCGCCTACCACCGGGGATTCTCGGGGTTTGGATTCATCTTTTCTTACTCCACTTTCTTGTACGTCCACGCCACCACAATATTTGACCTTCTTTTCCTCTCTGTTGTGGATGTACCCTCGTTACCATTGGCATAGGTGAATAAGCAGTGTTCCGTTCGCAATGTGGGTTGACCAAAATTTTAATATATTGCTTGATGGATCAATGCTTTCTTCACATTCCATAATGTTAAGCACATTCAGCTTGTGTACTTCTTGCTCCTCTTGTCATCCTATCCTCTTTACTGGCTTGGCCAGGCTGAATGGGCCGTTCCAGGTAACGCGAAACCTACAACTACCCTTGAAACTGCTACCATATTTCAGTTCTAGTTACCAAATTTTACGCAATAGAAGCGTCGCGCTGCAGGTCTACCGTCGGCGGTTCAAAAATCGCCAGAACTCCAAGCTGGCACCCAAGTCCAACCACTTCTGTCTTTTATGTTCCAGATCCCGCCCCTGGAGTAGACACGCGGCTACCATTTCTGTCCTCGCAATGGAAACTTCAAATCTGCTATCTCGTCCTTCCTGCTAGGAACCTCCCGGCTAGATTTGGTGCCCGAGCACTGGTCTGTTCAACCGAAAATACGTCTCTGCTCGCCTTGGATAACTAAACGGATGCTTAGATGGATCTTTGCGCTTAGGTAAAACACGGCTCAAGCGCTTCTTCGTATTCCCCACCCATACTGATGACTAAGATCAAAAGCTGCGACAGCAAAATTTATGGCATAGAGAACATTCTTGGCTGGTGTATTTAGGAAATGTTTTTACACAAAATTTCTCTCATCTGATGCATCTCCCAGTGCAGCTTACCGCCATTCCTATGTTAATACAACCATTATTCTTGGGAGCTCCATATCCGAAGCTTCATAATATACTCTCCAGATATGTTGAGACAATCTTGAAAGTTGTCTTCTACTTTCTTAATTGTTTCGGCCGTTTGGTGTTGTCCTATACGTGTTTCATCCCTTTTGCATGACGTTCAGCCTGGTTTTTACTACTTCCATCTCCCTATCGTGTAAGCATTGCATCTGTTCTCCTCATGGCAACTTTTCCGTCCCCTAAGTTTGGGGGCTCCAACCACGCCTCAAAACCCACCGTTGATCTCCGGTCATGTTTTAAGCTAGTGATGCGCACATTCAGTGCACTTAATCAATAAATGACCCCCATTCCACTGCTCACAAACAGTCCCAGGAAACTCTTTATGGTCTTGTGGAATTCATTTTTCAGTTTTGGTTTTTCACTGGCATACTCAGACTTTCCGCATTGGCTTGCAGCATCCGACCCCACTTTTATTATGCTTCCCCGAACAATTCAAGGTTGCACTCCCCCCTTATCTATTTTGATTTCTGTTTTTCTCGTTTCCTTTGTACCATTCTTGTACTGATTTGATCCTGCCTTGCGCATGCCTTCCGCAAATCGAAAAATATACATTGTTATTATTAATATCAAAATTCTTGATCTCACAGCTTGTTCCATTGTGCCTTTACGCTTTCTAGCCTCGCAGTTATGCAGCTGACTAGATCTTCTCTACATGAATGGTTGTACATTATCCACCCTCTCCCGACTCAGTGCGTACGGCTCATCGCCATCACTGACCCCGTGCTCCATGATCCAGTTTGCCACCGGCGAGTCGCTACGAAGTGTCAGTTCCACTCCCACTTTCCCAATCAACCACGCTCATGTCTCGCAAAGGAGGCGACCAGGAAAATTTGCATCAGCTGATTTTGGGGCTCTTACCGGATGTTTGGGAAATTTATACGCACTCGTTGTTTCGGTCTGTTCGTTTTTGCCCAGCAAAACGGGTCGCAACCCTACTCGTTCGCCCCATCGCACTTACTGGTGAAGAATTTGGAGCCTCTGAAAATTTGTGTTGTTGCGCATATTTGTCAATCATCCAAGATGTACCAGACCCGCTGTCAACAAAGCCGAGAGCCATTACCTACCCGGTGGCGGTGAAAACTCTCACTGCAGTTCAGCCCAAGCCTAACGGCATTTGAATGGTCTGAAAAACCCAGTCTACTGCGCTGGCCTTTGAATTATTTTTGCACTACCTCGGCCTAGTAAAGAAATTCCTGATGCCTACCTGAGCAACTCACTTAACTGCAGCAGGATTTCATCCAGCAAGTTGCTGCGCGGTGCAGCTCAGTCGGCAAAATGAAGCACGTCTGGCATTTTTCCAGGCTCCAGGACCGCTACAAAGAAACGTTTAAAAAATCGGATTTTTTGTTACCTTTGGCCGATATTGCATAATTTGCACTCGGTGGTGACCAGGCCATCACACAAAATGGCATTTGTGACTGTCCAGGGATGCAGGCGGCCATGATCTTCTGTAGCGTGCTGAATTTCAGTAGTGGATGGCCTTATTTGTCTGCTACTATCTTGAGATAGAGGATTGAATCTGCCATCTGCAAATTTGCCTGGTTGTCTAGGTAAACTGTTAAGCGAAACAAAATCCCCAGGAATGTCACCAGAGACTTAAGGGGTAACTTCGTCAACGTCTTCGACATGTGATACCTTTCTGGGTATATGGTGTCTTCGGTTTGAGCGCTGTAACCTGTATTTGTGCAACGAGCAGCCAAAATCCCAAAGTCAAAACACAAACCATTCATAAATTCTACAACATTGGAGCATGAAGCCAATCAATATGCGAGCAGAAACGAGCCTCGATATGCAATCACAAAAATTCAATACAAGAGCCGATACCACTGTACAGAAATAAGCACGTAGTTCACACTGTTCCCAAAATAGTGAGTGTCAAAATCAGGCGGTACGTGTGAGCAAACGCACTTTCAAGGAAACAAAAATGAATGAAACAGAGCAACAAGCCATTTTTAGCGTAACGCGCCCACGATTTCTGATACAAATGCGGCATTCGGAGGATTTTTCCATCATGTTTTACAGCCACCTGGTCACCAGTGGATCTTTTTTGAATTGGTATCAGTTCCCTCCCCTGGTCATTCAGAAGCAACGTTTTAATTTAACTGCATCAATGTCTGCTGCAGCCGCTGAAACGCCATCCTCAGGCATTTTGGATGGTCTCTAATCGCCCTCTAGAATGGTTACATCTTTTAAGTAGAATAAATAATTCTGTACATCGGAGAGGGTTACCTACGTCAGGCGTTGCTCGAGCATTTGTACGTCCCATTGGCATAGTTTCGAACCCATATAGCTCGTTTGACTGGGCAAATTCAGTTTTCTCTCCTACTGTCTGCATAGCCTGTACTTGCAGACGTCCTAATTTCATTTTCAAGGTGAAAATCTATTGGGACCCAGCTAAGACCTCCAGCCCGTCATCTACTTCTGGAAGGACAGAAGAGTTCTCACGCACCACTTCACTCAAATTCTCATAATCTACACACACCCGTAAGGATCCATTTTTTCCGGCAACCCCGGTGGCAAAATTATGGCGGACGTTACCGGTTTTGTCACAACTAAGTTCAGCATTTGGTCTATTAGCCTAACCGGAGCGATGCGGTCATGAGCCGCTATCCTTCTGGAGGCTTACCTCATTGATCGTATTGTCCCTGTTTCGGTTGGACTTTATGCTCTAGACGAGGGCATCCTAGCTACTTTCCATCCACAGAGAAAAGTTATCCACATTACCTGAAAAGTCGTTCAAACTCCTTTCCTACAAGCGATTCCAATTTCCCAGGGATTTTGTATATGCTCTGCTCCGGCGGCTAGGGTTCTGTGCTCCCACCAGGGATGGTAACCTCCGATGAACCACCTCTACTTGCACCCAAGCCTTGCCTAAGTCGAGTGTACACCTCACCGAATGCAAGAAGTGGACCTCTAGTATTATGAGCACCTTTGCTTTGCTAACCACAACAAAGGTTTGATTGATCGGTGGTTTAACGTTCTCCATTTAGCATTATTTGCCGTCGCTTCATCTATCAAGCTGCAGCCTAAACTCCAGTCACTTAAGTAATTGGTCTTGGGTTGACTAATCATAGGAGTAACGATGGACAGGTGATGGCTTGACACTACAAGCTCAGAAGGGTTCACATTAGATATACCACTATTGAACTCGCCGCCAGTTTTCCCCCTCCTGGGGGCAATATCGAGCGACTTGGCTGGAGCGGCTGCAGGGGAAGCAAAGCTTATTAAGGGTCAACTTCCGCTGCCTATGCCATGACGAACCGGCAAAATTCCCTGGTTCACCAGGTCCGCTGAAACGTCTTCTTGATTCAAAGTTGTGCCCAAGGCCCCTGGTGTACAGGTATTGTCGAAGGGAAACGTTTGCAACTGGATTTCACACGCCAGCGAAAACGATTTATTACACATTCATTTTGCTCCGGTTTCTTCAAAAATCTTATCCTCGCTGGCCATTGTAGAACTGGCAAGTGCTCCATTAGCCCCTTTCCTCCAGGTGCTTCCGGATTAAAATCTCACTTTGGTAGTCCAACTTTGCCGCTTGACTTCCGACTTTAAGCCGCAAAAATGCAAACTGAATCTAGGTCTTCTGGGATGCCTAAAGCAAGGATCTGGTCCAAAAGCGCAGTAGGCAGCAATGACAAAACAATGTCTGCATGTTCATCGGCTGGTAATCGTTGGACGCATCGCTTTCTGTGAAATTCCCAAGCGCTGAAATTGTTCCTCAGGACAACTTGTTTTGAGTATGAAAGAGGAGTTCTAGCCTTCCAGTTATTGAGGGCTGAACGTTGCGGCCTTCCCACAGCCACAATAAGCCTACAAGCAATCGTATACCTTTTACATGACTCGGCCCTCCATTAATTTATCTCAATTTTGGTGCCAAATCTGTGGCATCGCGGTTGCCCGGACCACGTGGGACCTCTGGCCCCACATGACATCGGCGTCAAATTGGAGCGGCAAAGAAATGACAACGGTTATTTACTGCAGAACTAGACGGCAAGCACCAAACCTAATACAAGGGGCGGTTGGTGGCTTTCATCTGTTCTTTTGCTTTCCTGCAACCGCTGACGGGCCGTTACGGGTCTTTAGGGATTCTGAAGGTCCAAAAACTCCCCAATTCGTCGACCTGTCTATGGGGGCCTCTAAAAAAAGAGCACAAAACACGACCAGCCGTTTGTGCACGGATTTAGGTTCGACAAGGGCTATGCAAAGTAGTTGCTCCCTAGTGCCTAATTACGACAGCCTACGGCCTTGGGCCATTCGCTGCTTTTCAATTATTCGCGCTACCGGAGACTTCGGGCATACTACAAGCTGTCACCTGCTTTTCAAACTAGCGTCGGGTTTTGTTCGAAGTGGGCCCACAATAGAATGGGGTTGGAAGCGGAACATCAACATTGTGAAGTGGAGTTAATGAAGGTTACTGAGGCACACGGACGGGTCGTCAGCTCATTTACAGTCGCAACAATCCACGGGGTTGATGGACAAAGCTCACCGAGTACACCAACAGGAAAGAGGCAACGGCAACCACTATCTTGCTTTGTAAAACCAACAGAGAAAAGAGAAAGGAATGATGATGAAGGAAGTGCAGAGCATCGCGAATGAGAGCAAACATGAAATGCAGGGAAGGCAATCCCTAGCGGGGAAAACAGCATCTTACATGTCTTGTCCAAGTGGTTGTTAGATTGCGCGCAGTGATGGCAAATAATACTTGCCCAAGCAGTTTTTCTGTCTGGAAATAATCTCATCCTGGTGTTTTTTATGGCTCTGGGATGTCTAACTTTTTGCTATGCTTGCTTGTGGGCTGGTTTTCGTCCAGAATTACGATAGTCTAGCTTTCCTAGCTTAATTACAACAATCACGGTGTTTTTAGACCATTAGTGAGACATAACCAGTGTGTGATCAGACACACGGTGGCAAAGATAATAAAAAAACTTAGGCTTGCAGGGGTGAAGAAACTGGTTCCATAAATTCTAATACAACTAATGGGATTAAATTTTGCAGAAAAATCTTCAATAATAATGAATGGTACGCGGCGAAACTGGACCAAAGTCAGCCGTTCAGTCTCTGTGCGAATTCGGTAGGCTGCCATATGCGCGTAGCAGGCAGAGAAAGTTTTCAACGACGAAAAAGAATTCTTCAGTTAATAAACCTAACGAAAAACGGAAATAAATCCAAAGTGGATACAGCCCGGTGAATAGAGTGGGACAAAAGGGGCGCAAAGATCGATGGAATGGATACTTAGACAACAATACTTGTGTGGTCTGACGAGCAATATACTGAAAGGCAATTCAAGGAATGGAAACAAAATAGGTGATGGTCTAGGTAGGTGCTGGGGTGTGACAGGTGAGAGTGCCCGCAATCGAAAGAAATTGTGATGGAACAAAGAAATTGGACACACGTTAGGATTGTTACAAGCAAATTTAACTAAGCAGACCGATGAAAGATTAGTTTGAAGCTTCTCGCCCAATTGCTGATGGAGAACAAAGTGGAGCTGAACATTGTTCGGGCCGAGGCCTTTTGCCAAACTGACAATATTAATAACGGCTTGGGACAGAAGAGAGCCATATTTAAAACGAAAAAGGAGTGCTGAGATATATGAAAGAAACCAGAAAGTTTTGTTCGCGCTACCTCACTTTGTAGGATGGGGTCTTGTAAAGCACCGTCGAGCGCTTTCCCGGATTAGCTTATCGTAACCCAAAGTGAGTGTACAGGCTCACTGCATATGGCAATTGTAGACGTACCACTGCTTTGAACTGGTAACCATGCTGGAATCTTTTCAGTACACCTTTCCCGGGGGTTGATGCAACACTCATTTAGGCTTGATTTCGGCTGCTGCCTACTGGAGTGACGATTTGAAGGACCCAAGAGTGATCTCCTCACAAGGCTTCTTTCTTTTACGCTTCAATTTTTTGTGGGGATTGCGAGCTTCAGTTATCTTATTGATGTCTCTCCATCCGCGGCCAGCTGGCTGCAAGTATCTATGTTCAGTTACATTTCCACCCATATAACAAGGCGCATAAATTGTTGGAGTGAAAGCCTGAAAATCCACTCAGCTTGCTTTAACTGTATCCTTCTATCAGTCGTCGTCTACAGGCCTCCCGGGAAGTATAGCAGGCTTATCAGACACGAGTTGTTACTGGCCAAATAACCTGACGCTGATTGAGTCACCCTTTCCGGGTTAGGCAAATGTTCACTCCATCCCGCATGCACCCATCATTTACTTTGATCGCCGGTTGGGAAATGCCAACCGAAAGATGCTTGTATCTGTCATTTCTACCCCCTACCTTTTGCACTAGCGCCTCTTTCGCCTTACAAGTTGTCGATGAATTTCCTCACAGCCATCAGTAGACGAAACATTTTCTGGATGGCAAGCAACTACGACCACTAGTGATCTGAGAGGGGCCAGGATTCAGGTTAGTCTGGCCTGCGTC
>LUCM01005869.1:2507-73497 GCA_008360955.1 Fasciolopsis buskii
ATATATATATATATATATATATAGCTCTTAAACTTTGTTTGGTGACGGTAAAAAGCATCTGATTACACTTAAATAGACTTTGTTGCTTACTCAGTCTTATCAGAGTGATTGAATGTGCATATAAACTGCCAGTATTTGTGCAATACTGAACCTTAAGGCTTTGCGAATGACAGCAATATAACCAGTACAGTGCTCTTTCGTTATTCACAATGTTAATTTTCAAAAGCTGAATACTGATATAATTTTGTCCCTGAAAGTATATTGTTTATTTTCTTCGGCGTTAGTGTGTCGCTTCTGGCCTGTGAAACTCACGAGGTTGACCGTGTTCATCTGGTTGCTACTCAATGGGTGTATAGCTTGCCTGATGGTCTATCTGGAAATTTCATGGTCTTCTGTATTTATAAACCATATTTAACATTGCTTTCCATTTTCCACTCTGAGTTGGATGTAAAATTGGTCCAAGAAATTTACCTTGGTACTAGACCACTTTATTAACATCAATTAAAACAGTAATGGCTCAGTAAGCTTGACATATTGTAACCCTACTCTGTTATCAGAAGAAGAGTCACAAAATCGTAGAAGGAAGATACCGCGTGGCATTAATTCCCATATTGGAATTTCACGTTCTTCTCAGTTTCGATTATTTTAATTCCCAAAACTGCTTGAGGCTAAGGTTTTTCAGTAAACTAATCTGCATCCGTCCACTGCATTAATGGTAAAAACTTGGGCGTCTGCATACAAAGGTTTCACAGATGAGCATACTTCGCCTAAGTATATTACTTAGGTCCGCTGTCCATTAGCCAAAGTGCTATCTGCAGGTGGCGCCAACGAAAACAAATCAATTTAGTAATCTGAAACTGTTTTAAAATAATCATACGCGCAGCCTTGAGACGAAAAAACCGGTGCGTGTACGAAATAAATTCCTTACAAGCAGCACACAGAGCGCTGAAAAGATTCTTCCACTGGCAACGCCTCTCTGAGAGGTTTGCATTAAATTTAGTAACTGGAAAATCTCAAGCAAGAGAACATTTTATTTGCGTTGACTAACTTTAAGTAAGTATTAATACTTAAATTTATGCTCAAATCAGATGAACTAACGTCAGGCAACGCAGAACTGGCAAATCATCTTTAAAAGTATGGTTAAGATTGTACTAAATTCTTATTATGGCGCGAATCATACACTTCTTTGTGAGTTTAGAAGAAATCAACAAAAAACGCCAGCATATCTGCAACGGAAGTCGGTAGGGCCTGTTTTGTCACTAGGTTTGAATAGCAATCTATATTGAAGTTCGCTACACTTTGTGAACATATAGAGGACTCTTTTTCTGAAGTGGACTGACCCATCGATAGCCTGACGAGCGTTGGGGTATGTACCGATCGGGTCCCGAGCATGGAGGTGCAGTTAGCAAAAGGACCACCATGTACTCGCGCTGACTGCGCATGTTTGCGTAACAAGTTAACACTGAAAAACCCTGCAACCGGTTAGGGGGGCCTACTTGCTTCGACCAAGTCGGCAGGCCCTGGCCGAGCGGATAAGGTCGTGATGTTTGGACTTGAAGGTCGCCGGTTCGAATCTTCCCGCCGCCGGTCAAAGTCCCCACTTGGCAGCCTTCTGTTGGCCTCAGCCACCTTCCTGAAAAATGATGCACGCCGTCATCTTATTGATAAAGGGAGTAAAAGATGAAAGTCATGTGATCCCGGCACTCCCCTGTCCAGGGTCGGCTTGGGTTAGCAATTCAAATATCCGGGCCGCATAGGCCTCGGTATGTGTCCCACAGGGCTTACCCCATGTACCAATTTTCTCCCACGGGATGCAGTCTAATCCAGCCACATGTTCTCCCCATTGGTTTGAAGTGTTGTGCCGTTTGGGGAACGAGTTGGACTACAATAAATGGTCTGTAACGCGTGCTGGATTACGTTCTATTCTCAATCTTACAGGTAAGAGACAAAATTTATCTCATGTCCATCTCTTTACTGTTTGTTCTTGGGTCAAAACTCTGAACAGCGAGTCATAACGATGGTTTGTAGGCAATGGTTTATTTGCAATAAATTTCGGGCCTACTCTCTTTTCCATCATATTGACTGATAGCGAGTTCCGAATGGTTTGTATTCCGGGAAGGAAGATATGGTAATGGTACTTCTACGGGACAAGATGGTGGCGTTGAGTGTGAATACTTTCCTTTACGGGTAATTATGGTTGCAATTCAGGGCCCACGTTGCCCGGAAAAATATTTTCCAAGTAAAATAAATCACCACGTGCTGCCAGGTATGTTTCATTGAACGATCCACCTAATGAAGACAGTCCTCATGACAGATTTTCAATATATTTTATCAAGTGTAATGCTCTTTTATTCTTTGTTCACCATACAATTTCACCTAACAGTGGTAGGCGAGATGTACCCCAGTTTGGAACTAAAGATTTGCCTAAATGTGTCGCGGTTCTACTGAGTGAATCTGTGGTATCAGTTCTAATATGTCAAATTTACTGTTACCAGAACTGACGAAGGTTTTGCAACGGTTTGGCGTTTCTCCTTTAATTTGATGAACCGCTGCTTCTTTAATCCACCAAAGTTCTTTCTAAGGAAGTGGTAATGTAATTAGTTGAAGACAGCCGGTTGCTTTTTTGCCATCTTGTGAGCAAAACTGGATCTTTTAAGAGAATCCTAGAGCTTTCGGCACTGCAGCTTTGGTCAAGGCAAGACAGAAGTTAATTCCGGGTTGTATGTAACTATAAATTTATCTGTACATATATGTTTATATATTGTTCATTTTGGTTTTTGTTAGGCAATGATTGAGCTTTCAGTACTGAATACTCTCTAGGTTTCGTTATATTCCATATATACATGTATATAAGAATCCAGACATTTTAAAGCCTAGGTAGCACCAAAAGCTTGGCCTGGGTCTCTCAACTCTCGCGCATCTCTAGTTTCGTCTTGGTCAAATAATCACTTGTATCCGTGGTGCGGATGCGGATCATCAGCTGTTTGATGGACATTTTTAAGCACTTGGCCAGTCTGCCTCAAGAATTATGTAACGTTTAAATGACTGCGACTTCGGTTTTGATTTTTAGAAATAAACAAAACTGATATCACTATTGATTAGGCCATTAAGTGGTTACCCTTTCATTCTGGAAGTACAGTCACCGCCAGAGAAATCGGCATTCAAACAGAATTACTATTTTTAATGATTTAGAGCGCTGATGTATTATTAGATGATTTTGGTTATAATAAATCCATTATATTTATACTGTACGCGTTGCGTCCTTGTATTATATGTAATGTTACACATGATATCATGCTATAGCAAGAAGGCAAGCCGTCGGTTCACACATTTACTTTGCAGCAAAGGAAGCCCCAGTTCCCAGACCTTGATCCATTTTCTGACTATCTGAGCATTTCAGGTCAAAGATGGCTGTTCTAAACACTTGTTTTGGCTTTTCCGGACATCTCTCTGACTGTGATGCTGGGATTGCCTTGAATGAAGACTTGAATGGTAGTTCTCATTTGGAGGGATGATGTTGTCTAGTTGAGGACTGGCTTTACTTCTATTGTCTGTTGACGACTGAGCCTTTGACTGTTGGGGAATTTTTTGACTTTGTCGTAGTTAATTCTTTTGACGACAGCTTTTGATCGGTTCATACCAGGGGATCAAGTACCGTCTCCATTGGTTGCTTTCGCATCTCCCGATACAGTATACCAATAAGTGGTTAGAAATACTCTTCTCCAGTTAGGAAAAGCCGGCCGTTCCAAGTACGTTTTAAACCTATCAGTGTTCACATTCAGTTTTAAAACCTGGCTCTTCTCATAGAATACTGTGATTTCCGTTGCCAATTCATGACGGTCGCTCCTCACAGAGGAGGAGTATGGAAAACGAGTGAAAAAGCAAACATTTTAATAAATAGAGTTCATATAAACCAAAAACATTTTGATTCCAGATGCATTGGTGATTTGAAGATTAAACTTAGCTTCTGACATATCTGAACGTACGGTAGAAACATCCCGAAGGACTTAACCAGCAAATCGAACTGAACCCTTTAGGGACACCTCAATGCTTAAAACTTATGCATCTTGTCAGTGCTAATCAACTCAACCCAGCCCCATAGAGCTAGCTGCTTTAAAGAAATCATGAATTCGCCCTGTGAGCATGCTCAGCATGGACCTCAACCACCCTAACTTATAATGTTTAGGTGGTTCTCCTGACGAATGGTCTTTCAGGGTGAGCACCGTATACCTAACTTAAGCAATGCCGATAAAATTTCTCTATGAGGACAGTTTCAGTGACTAAATTTCTGATTTAACCTATATTGTAGAAACGCTGGAGTGTTTGTACAAGCCAGATTGATGGGCTTACCTGGCCATTCATTTGAGAACACACAAAACGACTTGGAACATTTATGAAAGACATCCAGCTAAAGTTAGGTGATTGACTAACTTCCTCCGGATGTTCAATGTTGGCAGTATTTTTCACTATATGGCATAGAAGAAATCTTCTTACCATTTCTGCGGTCCTGTAGATACGTGATCGTTATCTATTTACTCCTCTGTCAACTTAGGGAACCAATATAGCCGCCTTCATGAGAGCATGATTTTGTGCTCTTGAGGAAGTTTTGGATTGTTCCAGATCAATGGCCTCGCGTGGTCCCGTTTTCATTGAAGTAAAAATTATAAAAAAACTGGGAAACCTTGTCCAAATTAGGCCAGAAATAGTTAAAATATAAATACATGGGCGTATGCCCCTTTTGTTGATTATCCAATATAATGCGCGCGTGCCATTGGCTAAATTGGATAACAAAGTGTCGACGCATAATTGGTTGGTGAGCTAGTGTAAGTGGAAAGGAGTGTTACCAGTGGCTGATAAGTGTATGGCGCACCGCATGACAAAGCAATTAGGTCTCGGAAACATGCATTATGATAAAATTTCGTGAGGATTCTCTAAGGTTGTAAAGTGCTTTGGTCATCAATGTGCTTACAGCAGGAAAGCAAAACCCACGTATAGGAAAGGCAAGAGCTATTCTTATGGCTTAATATGGATGAATAAGAGGCTTTATTTGACATGTAGTGAGTTACTGTATAGTATTGTTCTTATTATCAGTTAATCTACAGTTCAGTTAAAAAAGGGGAACGGTGATAACTGGTGCTTAGAATCGGATCAAAAGGGAGTGTTTTTGCATGCTGTGATGAAAACTGCATGTGTTTCATGAATACTCAACTTTTGCCACGGGGTCAACGGTGCGAACCAAGTAGGCGTTTGATGAGGGATCATCGATAAACAGTCGTACTTTGTTTAATATCCCGAACCTGATAGCTTCATTTGAATTTTAGAAAACGCTTGCAAAATTATAATCGTTACAACTGTCTACAAAAAAGCAATTTATTCTGATTCCTCTTTGCAATTTTCAAAGAAGTGCTTATAGTTCACACTTAGCCAAAAGGCCTTGGTAATTATAGCTAGGAATATCCCTCGATAAAACAACAAGTAAATACTAATCTACCAGGCCTCAAAACTAAATCGAATAGGACAAAGCAATTAGAAAAAACGCACGGTGAAAATCCATCGAAACTGTTTTTTTTCTGATAAGATTTCCGGTTTATTGCCGTGCTCATAATCATCTCTTTTTCCCATCACTGTTACTTGGATGCCCTTCTGGATTCAGGTATTTTCCTTTAATAAAAGGGAAGAATAAATGTGCAGATAAGAGTGGGAAAAACGCGCCTAATTTAAAGTGTGCACATGCATTGTCTCCGCATTGTTTCCTTGGCTTAGCATTGCTGAACGTTTTGGTTCTCCCCCTTAGAATAGTGTCAGTAGCTCGCCTTTTTCAGAACCTGATATCAGTAAGAAATCCAATGAACAAGCAGAGGAATAAATACCGTTTTCCACGCAGTTTTACACCATATTGTCCTTTCTAATGGGTCCTGTAGGAAATGCTCAAAACATTGCTCAACATTTCTGACTTGGGCATCGACACATTTAACGCTGCCAAACGAACTTTGCATCACGCGTTGCGACTATTCTGATTTAAATTTATAATGATGTATAGGTTTTAAAATGCAGATAACTTATTTCCCTTTTGTCTACTGGTATCTACATTTTACCGTACTAAGAATTACTAGTCGTCGTGTTACATCAGCTCTGCTGAAAACACTATATTTTACAAGATTGCACCAAGACGACCATCTACGAATAAAAAGTGCACTAGCGTTCGTGGAATTTCAAAAATCCTAGCTGGATGATCTTGAAGCGTTTGTCGAGAAGCTGAAGGCCACGGCTACTGCTTGTTCTTCTGAAATATGAGATCACTAACACCTGACTTGTAATAGTGCTGGCGATAATCGCAAATGCTTTGTTATTTAAACAGATGGAAACAGCCTCCGAGGAAAGTATGCTATTCGTTGCTTCTTTCAAGTGCATCATCGAGCTTTCATAAAATACTCAAGTGACTTTGAATTAACCGTCGGCATATGAACGGCTCCGAAATATGCTTACGGTTAATTCAATGTCACTTGAATATTTTATGAAGGCGAGATAATAGATTTGGAAGAAGCAAAAAATAACATTATTTTTTTAGAGTCTGTTTCCTTTTACCCAACGATCACTGAAAAATTTCCTTAAAGATTTGAGGCACTTTTTAACTACTCACCTGAGAGACCGCTCTGGGGACTAATGGCTTTTCTATTGTTTAATAATGTTTAGCCTCAATATGTATTTACTAGCCCGTAATTAGTGTGTAATAACCGCACGCTTTGGGACTGGGCTTATCAGATCCAGGCAGAACTAGTGTGAACTTTTGAATTCTGCTAGGGGTTTGGCAGCTCGAATGCGATTTCCTCAGTTATATTCCAAAGTAGGCGATGAATGCCAAAACTCTCCGAAGCTACTAAATCCTAGTATTTAGGTGATAACCGATGGGTGACTTCATTAGATATAGCCTAAGTACGAAAAAGGCTTTGAACCTGACGGACAGAGCTCAGCTACTTGGTCAGTGTTAGTACTAGAATATATGGTCCCACAAAATTACTCAGGATTATGAGAATTTAGCACAATAGCTAGGTCGTTTGTCCCGAGTTCGTTTCCCAGTTTGGGTCCAATGGATATCCACTGCTGACGATTCCCAACAATGATTAAACAGTCATACAATGCTTCCGTGGTATCTTAGCGGTGAACTGAGTTTTGATATCACATGGTGAATAATTTCTTGAAATCTAGGGTAGTCCATAGACGTGGATAGGTGGACTCGAATGCGGACACATTTCGTCAATTGCGATTTGTCCGTTTCACGCTTCTCTCCAACAGAAAATGTGTTTCCGCCGTTTGCTTCATGCCAAATAAAGACGGTAATAAAGTGACAGCTTTTTCTTACGTGTGAACATGAAAAGAGCACGAAGCAGATCTTAAGGTTTATTCACTCTTCAAATTCCCAGGCAATAAATGCACTACCTCCTTTTCACACTGTCAACCGATTACTAAAGTGTTAGTTATGACATTGCTTTGAATTAAAGCAGGATACAAGACTAGAACAGTTGAGTTCCAACGGAACAACAGAAGCCAATAATCAAATTTGAAACAAACTATTCTGGTGTAACAACACATACTTGGTGGTAACCGAAATCAAGTTATATATTGCTGACAACTGCTCACCACTATAAACGTGGTTTTCACTAACGAGATTTGCATTGATGCCGTCTGTATGATAAATAATTTTCTCTGTAAATCTAATCTCTCATCACTCACATAGACCGCTGCATAAGACGCTAGACTTATGCCATCTATATGTATGCATTGTGTGGCTACCAGATTGGAGAATGAAAGTGGCGCACTTTTCCGGCAGTTGAACTATCAGTGATTTGTAAATTTTCATCATATACGTAGCATTAGTTTCCCCTTAGGTCTTCCGTAGCAAGGTGCAATACTCGACTGTATATGAGTTAAATGCTCGGTGAGCTTAGTTAGAAATAATCTAGTAGTGACGACATTTTTGCTTGAGATTATGGATGACGTGTCCCTGTGATGAACTGTTTTTTTCTACCATTTTAATTCGTCAGGTTTTTAATGTTGGTCAACAAACGCCATGCAGATCAATAAGTTCTAGGCTGGCTATGAGAAGATTCAACTAATGATGCCATAATGGGTTGGAACGCATTGGAGTATAAGAAAAACACCGAGAATTCCCTTGCTGGTTCTTCATTGAAAAGGTCAACATTCCAGAACCGCAAAGATACGAATCGAATTATCTTGATGTAATTGATGTGAGTAGTAGATCTTAGAAGTCATACAGAATGATAAACACACTCGCGCATTATACCTTCGAGGTGGTAGGTGCAAAGTCACCGGTCGTATTCTAGTTAGTCGTGTCACCGTTTTTTCTGTTTTGAAAGTAAACAGGGAAATTGTAACTAAAAACAATGACATCAATAAATGGAACCAATTCAGGATAACCTGTAAATTTCTTCAGGTTGTGCGCTCCCAAGAATTCATCTTGTCCTAGAGCGAGTAGTAAACTTTCCCTACCAAGAGAGGAGTACAATGAAAAAAACCAAAGTTATCGTACTGGTTTGGCATCAAACAAAATTCAGAATGAACCAAATTATTGTAATCAATGCTCATTGGATGGTGTGTTTTAAAATGACCGGCTGGTAAGAACGTGTATGTTAGGTAGTTTAGCTTTTTGCAATGCATTATTTTGATTAAATCAGTTCATTGTCTTGGAAACGTGAGTGAGGTAATTAAAATAACGTCCATAAATCGTACAAGTGGTTTCACACTGAGAGAAGTAGGGATGTTGTTCTGGAAGCAGTGTTTATTGAACATACGGTAAATATTGCGCTAACTTGAACGAGTCAATGGTGTGACAAAACGGCTTCGAGGATTACCGGAAAGTTGCCATTTTGTTCCCCATGCCAACTCTATCGTGGGGAAGTTGGATTATCTTCTTTCATGGTTTCTCATTTTCTATTAGGATCAGTTAGATCTGAAGAATTTTTTGGGGCGGTGATGAAATATCTCAATTGTTCCACTGACTAAAACGTGATGGGTTGTTTGTCATGCGTTCACAAACAATTAGTGACAAGGATGCTCAAAAAATTTCGTCTGGTGTTAAGTGCCATGTACGCAGAAAGCAGATAGAAGATAGATATATGAAGCTAGAGAAAGATATTTGGGGCCATTCCAGCTTATGCACTACCAGTGGAATGGGGAATAGAGCAAAACAGTTAATACATGGGATTTGGACGGTTGTGTTATGGTGTCAGTGCAAAACGTTTGGATCATCTCCGATCAAAGTTTTCCCATTCATACACTTCCTAATGTGACAAACCTGGACTTCTGTTCGGCATACATCAGCAAACGACATCTTACACAGTCTGTAAGGGAAAGCAAAGAAGAAATTTAATCTGTTAGTGACTGCAAAGTTAGGTGGACAGAGGTGACCACAGCTGAGTGGTTGTTTTGTTAGTGTGAAGGGTATAGGGATTAGTTGAACCACTAATCACACGGTAAAGAGATGTGTGACGGAATAGTTGGTTCATAAATTTATGAGCTGTAACAGCATCAGTGTGTGGCATAGGCAAGTTCACCAAAGGTTAATATAAAGGCATCCCCGTAAATCACGAGAATAAGGATTGATATCTTGCCATTGGCATTTTTACAGTAGACTTTCAACTTACTGACAAGCAGTAGATTGAAGTTGCCCAGGGAAATCGAAAGAAACAAACGATGCCTTCTGGAGATTCTGTCGGGCTGGTAAGAACACGACTTGTCGTTTCGTGCCGAAGAGAAATACAGGTGTGGGACAATCACACTGGAACACATATCGACCAGAATTGTTGGTTTACAACTGCACGGATACCGGAGGAGGACAGCAATTAAAACTATATGAGGAATATTTGACGAAAAGCTGAAAACGCGAGTGGGTAGCATTTTCTGGCTTTTCATTCCCTGGAATGAGCAACGATTTTAAGGTTCAAAAAGTGACTTACACTTCCTGAAGAGGTCTTAGTCATTCTTTTTTTTTATTTTTGCGTTTGCAGAACAATTAAATACGAAGAAATTCATCACTTGGTTGGAACCACAAAATGGCTATACTGTGTTCTTATAGGTAGTCTAGTGGTTGGGCGTGGTCAGCCGGTTGAAACTGTGGTATTTCACATTGCATTCTCAAGTTCCAATCCTCCCACGGTCGAGGACCTTATTCAGTTGGCAGCCTGCAATTGGCTGCCAACTGTTCTTAAAAAAAAAAGTATTTTGTCATACCGTCATCAGGAAATTTGAAAAAGCCAAATGAAAATTGCTGCTTGACTTTTTTTGAAGTAAAACTAAATTTTCCTCCAACAAAACAAGATTTCTGAACTTAAAGGTTTATTTGACAAAATAAACTATGGATTTACTCACCTACACTTGAGTATTTTCTCTTCATATATCATTTCTACAGGGATACGAGGTCATCGCTATGGATTTACCGGGCCACGGTCGGAGCCCAATACCTTTCTCCGATCAACCTTCCCGTCAGTATTACCTCGACTGTTGTCCGTCTGTTTGCCAAGATCCCAGTTACAAACAGATTTGCCGGAGCTTCTCATTCGCCGAACTCAGTGCGGATGTGCTCGCAGTTTTCGACCACTTTGCACAAGAAGATAGTTCGGCCAGAACAGTTATCAACGTAATTGTAGCCCATTCCTACGGGTACGTTCTGCCTGCTCGTATGTTGTTATACAATCCACTGTTGACGAACACTGCTTTTTGTTGAACGGCCATTTAAGCAGCGTACACAAATTACTCTCACTTCATGATTTTTATCTCTTGCGTAGACTAGGAGACGCCAAAGAATAAGAACGGATCACTTCGCTCCGGTGTCTGATAAATGATTTGATCATGACCATTGAAAACGAAACATTGCGACTGCGAAATTATTAATGTTCGTTATATACCGGAATTGGTTTGCTCTAAAATTTCTTTCTTCTGTTTCACTTGAGCACTGTACCCAGAAACGTTTATTTCTGAAGTAGAGGTATTAGAATTCTACTAATTCTGGGAAGTACAGCAACAGCGCGTCAAAACAAACTAGAACCCATACATTAAGATAAGTGGGCAAACATACTGTTGTAACTCGATTTGAAAAGTAATGGTATAGTATAGTGGTGAAACATAAGCATAAACATGATCCCACTTCTATTTAATCCCTCTCATGGTCTTCCTGTTTCAGCGTGTTTCTGATCGCGTTGCGCACGTAGATGGCCTCATATTGAGCTTAAATATATTTTTCATATTAGATGTAGGTAGTTTCTGGATGAGCGGTCCAATTTTTCAAGGACACGTTACCCGTTTCGCGATAATTGTTTCTTGTCAGATTTGGACACCGTTAGTTTCTGTTCAGTCGGGTTCCATGCCCATTCTTGACAATTCGAATTAGGCCATGGTGGTATATATATATATATATATATATATATATATATATATATATATATATAAATTGAATTCATTTCATCGAAAGTCAAAGGATACAGTCCTGCGTCGTTGGACAACTGGAGCTGCGTACTCAACCGCAGTGTGACATGAAATATTATGAATGCATGAATTGCTGCACAAGATCTACCAAGTGAACCTGATCGAGTCCTGTGATTGGGGATTCCTTATGTTCAGTTTTGCACTTATTTCTAAGATTTTCAGCAACCGAATCTGGAGCCCAGTATCTTGATGTTGAAGGTCATAAAATATCATTTGAGGTAAAGTGAAATAGAACGCCCACATCATGAGCAACAATGCATTGCTAATGACGCTAGTTTCAGCTCATTTTTCATAAACTAGTGAAGTCATCGACGAGCAACGTTATTCTTTACACATATTGCCGCATCATGTCAGCCCAGTCCATTCTAAAACCTACTAAAGTAGATATTATTGCTACGTCTGTGGATCTTTATCCTCAAGAATTACGGAAACTTTATTCACACTTCACTGTGAAATGGGGAAGGGTTTTCTTGGGAAATGTCACGCAAACGCTTCTGTATTCAGCAATGCTAACAATGTCCTGTCTATCGTCTCCTTCCCAACGTGTCCAACTTCACTTCAACAAGTGTGTGTAGGCGCATCCTTTTTCATCGTTTTCGCGTCACTTTTGTTGATTCGGTAAAGAGGGACATCCAAACGCCCTTTCAATGTCTGTCTGCCACCAACAGAGCATTTTTCCCTCCGTGAGGAATCGCCCACCTAACTAGGTATCAAATTCTGCACACGATTATTTTGGGCCCTACGTGTCCTCTCTACAGGATGTTCTATCAAAGTACCATCCACCTTCTCTCAACACGTTTCGCTTTCCGTCCCACAGTGTAGAACAAAGGGCGATGGTAACCCGTCTGTCTGATACTTGGACCGAATTCAACTAAATCAGGAGGGTGTCTTAGCTGACTCTGTCGAAAATTTTTCACGATTAATCACTTTTTCATAATTTTTGTGCTTCCTAGCTTCTAATCTGATGATGAAATGTCTAGGCAAAGGGATTCGCGAGTACAAATGCAAGTTCCTCTGCAGCTAATTATCGTTTTGTTTTTCCTGACCAATGAATGTCTTGTTCACCTCCTCTTTTCCACCCTCGAAAAATATACTGCACAGTACTTCATTTGCTCTTTATGTTGCCCATGAACGGCCAGATAAAGTGCATCGTCTAGTACTCATCAGCGGTGGCGCTCCGGTTTCTTTGGAACCTTTCTGCTGGCCATATTGTCTTCCTTTGGGTTTCTTCAAGTGTTTCTGGACGTGCATCGTTAGACACTTTCGCAGGTAATTCCCTCCTTCTCCTCCCGGATTTTACCTTGTGGGAGTTTGTGTTCCATTAAATTCTCAGTTCCCAGTTGGACACTTTATCGTTGGTTTATTTGCGTTTATTGTGGTCGGCCTGGTGTCATTGTTATCTTGAAGATAATTAAAAGGAACTTTTTTTTGCTCTCCAAAAGCTTTGTCCCGGTTTTAGTTTGTGTTTCTGACGAGAAGGTAATTCCTCGTTCCAATTACTGATCTTCAGTAGGCCGATCCTATTTCTAGATCGTTATCGTCCCTTCCCGCTGTCTCCAGTACAAACAACCGGAGTTCATCAGCAAACAGCGATTCTCGTTGAGTAAATAAGCTCATCATGCATCTGTAGTTCGCTCTGCTTCCATTATTGCGCCCGTAAGACTGTCATCCTTTCATCGCTTGTCCGGGTCACGCTTCGGTTGGTCCATCTCGTTCGATGCATTTCACGTGATTCAGTTCATGGCGTTTTTTGCCCAATCAGGACCGCTCATGCTGAATGGTTGGCCTAGTTTACTGATATGGCCTTCTTTCGCATACTCACACTTGCTTTCTCATGATGCCACTGTGTCGGCTGTCCGCCGTTGGGGTGACGCGGCCTTGCTCTGGTCTCTCGATTTGCACTTGCTCGCAGTCTGGCAGGATTGGGCCATACCCACACTTGTGTTCATCAAGATTTGTCCGGCACGGTCCAGCGTCGCGCAACCACCGATAACCAATGAAACAACTCTATCAGAATCGGGTGCAAATGCCAAATCGGTATCATTCCCTCAAACTCAATTTCAGTTAACATGTGACGGAATTTCTCGACCCAAGAGAAGTTGACTTTTTATCAAGAAGTCTTATTAAACGGGAATTCCAAAGCACAGTTCGGATAAAGTACACAGTAAGTGCTCACACTGCTTTGTGTTCCTGGTCCGCAACTAAAAGCTGAACTGAGCACTACAATTGATTGACCAAATCTTGGGCAACGGCGCTTGTTACTCCTTCGAAAAGTTGAGAAAAATATGCTGCACCGCCATCTGCCTCGTGGTTCCAGTCTCCTTTTGAAAGGGGTCACATCAGAAATGGGGAAGGCTATGGAATTCTCCAAAACTTAATGGCACTGAGCAACATTTCGAGAGTCGTGCTCCATAGTTCATAAGCGCCACAAAACTTCTGAACTGCGTCTTGTGGGTCCTAGACTATATATATATATATATGTATATATATATATGTATATATATATACATATATATATATATATACTTATATATATATATATGAAACCAGATGCGGGAATGTGGTCCATATTCAGTTGGATGCTTGACATTTGGGTCAACAACAGCTCTTAACCAACCTAGGTGTCGCCATCAACACCGGCGATTTGTCGTGAATTGATGTGCTCATGACGCAATATGATTCCTTGAATGTTTACCAGGTTCACGAGAGCACCCAAATTTCTCTATCTTCTTTATTAGGGGCCGTCAGGTGGTTAAACAACGGTCAGATATCCGTCATTCACGAGCATCAAAGCGTATCACAGACGGGTTCCAACGGAGCCCCGGTTCTTTTGGTAATGCTAAAATCGATGAAGCAATTTCACTATAATTTTGAAGTTCTCAGTTTTTTATAGATGTCTGTCGCTTTGTCACGTTTCCATACTACTCACTGTTCTTTCCGAATCACGTTTCTCAATGTCCGGATGCATTGGATATGTGCGTAAGAATCTATCCAATGGTCGAACTACGAACTAACCTAATGCTGTGGTATCTTTCGTGTTGATTATTCCACTAAAGTGACGGCTAACCTGGTTCTGTGAACGGTAATGAAGAAACAGTTTATTTTTAAGCTGCCTAGTGCTGTAACTTTCATAAAGTCATCGATTCCTTTGGTTCCAACCTTCCCAATTGAATCCACCCGATTTACGTTTCTAAATGGTGTTATTCTGCATGGCGATATGCTATGGTTGCCAGCATTTACAGTTAGAGTAGATTGAGGTCAAGGTCAAACGGCATGCACGAGTCACAGCAACGGCTGAGTGAACAACAATGCCTATGAATGAAAGGAACCATTGTATCAGTAACAAAAGTGAATAATAGTACACTTAAATGGCAAATTGCGTAGACCCCATTTTCTCGCTTTGGAAATTGATCCCGGTCACATGTGGACAAATTTGCCCGCATTCTCGTCCCAGATAGAAAAAATCCAGTCCAGTGTTTCCCTGCTCGATCTGGTCGGGTTTCTTTGCACACACGTGATAGACAATTTTTGTGACTTGTAGTTTCTGAGCCACTTGGACAATTCTTCTTTGTCTTCACCTAACAGGTGACAACTACGACCTGTTTGTGAAACTTGCCTGTAACGGCAACAATTTTTCACTTTTAATCTATGAATCAGCCAAAAATTGAATATTACTTAATGAAATATGCTGTTATCATCCGTAGTTTTCCTAAATAGGGAGTTAGTGGCAGTGGGGCATTCGAGTACGATAGACTCAAGTTCAAGATTTCGGCAGTCTAGTCACAACCGAACTTTACCCTCGGGGTGGATTGTGTTGTTTTCTACAATTCATGCGGCCTCACGTGTGAGTTAAAATAGGGGAATTACTGTGGCATCCAGAACATGTAATCTCGAAATGCATGCGTTAATCTGTTTTACAGAAAGCAGTAATTAGAAGCAGCTGGAACTTGGATACTCATGAAACTCGCAAGTAAGTAAGAACAATAGTCTGGGTAACTTTACCTACTCATCAGGTGTAAGCAGCGTGAACCGCAAGCGGGACGAATAACAAGAAAGCACATGACTAGTTTGGCATGTACCAAAAACCACCTAAATGTGCATGCGTGTGTGTCTATTCGTCGTGCGCTAGTTTATTTCTGACCGGCAGCGCGTGCCGATGTATGCGTTAACCTGATCCATTCTCACGCGGTGACGGTGGTGGGCCCAGGTTCATCAGCTCAGATTAACAAGATGAAATAACGGAAAATTTTGTCTAAGACTGCAGATTTCTCAGGATTATGAGATGTTATTCCGAAATAACGCCAGAATTGTTTGGGTTTACTTCAAGAATGTTCGGAAATGGATACAAACATGCCTGTCTTTCACAGGGGGCTGGCAAGCACACATCTGCTTGCAGATTTTAGAGCAGTGTATGAGTAAATAACACCATTTGCAGTAGGTACGCACCAATTTGCCCATGTAAGATGTGCCATGCCTTAGAACTATGCAAACGAGATCTCAGTAAACTAGCTGGATGGCTTTTCCGAAAACTGTTGACATAGTTTCGAAATAATACGGGAAATGGTATAGGGGTACTTAGGTAGGTATTCAGGGAAGCACTGAAGTGGGAACCCAAACCTAGTCGAGTGTACATTGTTACCTTTGCGTTCTTCTCTGCTGGCGCCTGCGGTGCAATATTGGTTTGCTGCCGGCGACTGTCTTCCCTATTCATTATTCACAACTTAACTTCCTCTTCATCAGCATTCACCACTTCACCTATATCCGTTCAGCTTGTGCATGCGATTCGCCCCATCTATATTTTCAAGTCCCTCGACATAATAACGCCTTTCATAGTGGATTCTTCTGTATTAGAGTGCAAATTCGTAGCTCTCAGCTGCCAAAAATTAAGTCTGGCGTAAACGGGTAGATATTTTTTTATGGAAACAAAGTCGGTTCTAATTATTTCTCGTTTTCAGATACACGCAACCGGTACACTTGTGTAGGCCGCATTTTTCTATTCACAGTTAACCAGGTTGCACTCTGGATGAATAAGAATGAATGCTTTCACTTAGGCAATCGTAGATTAGTTTTTCTAACACTTCTGTGGGCTAGCCACACCTATCCCAAAGAGCAACTGAGTGGCGATCGTGAGTTGAGATATCAAAATCAGTTTGTACGCATGATTGGACGAGACCAGTCAACGAATTAAATCAACCTGAGGGATTCAGTTGTGATGCTCTACTGAAGTCCTGATACACAAACGAGGTCCTTGTGCATAAAATTAAACTTTGAAGGGTAAAAATCAACTGCACCTTCTTTCGCATTTCAAGTAGTCGATTGCCAAGCGATAACGGAATGCTTTATTTGTTTGTTTTTTCACTTCACAAAAACTTCAGCCGAGAAAAAATTGGTAAATTTTGGGTACAAAGTCGCTTATAATACGACTCTCAATTATAGCATAACGTAAGTTAATGAAATTCATATGCTCTTGAATATTATTATCTGGAGTACTCTACCATATTATACGACATTTCTCACCTCTGGATTTAGTAATGTTTGACCCGACCTAAGTTGCTATAAGCGACTAAGCCCCTGAACAGGTTCCCCATTTCCTATCTTTGGTGATGTGAACTGAGGTCCTTTAGCGGCCCCCTTTATTATTATTCAACCGAAAAGACGATGCACATGATAGAATTTCAAGCCTCTGCCAAATTTTGGATATCCCAGTTAGAACATTGTTAACTGCCGCATTTTGCCGATAGCCAGTAATCCATTGTTACCCGATTCCTTACCGTAACAAGCCTTCTGAGACTTGATGCAACTTACTGGTAGTCCGGGTTCACTTCTCTCCCTAAGCTTTAGCAAACCAACGGACCATCAAGGCTGTGGTACATTGTTTTTATTGGGCTGACGGGATGTAATTAAGGTCTGATCAAAAAGTTCCGGGCAGTCATTATGGCAGTCTTCTCGTGTTGTGATCGTCGATAACTTGTTTCCTGGTTGTCGTATTGTTTCGGCCTTGTCAACTTTCGTGAGGAAACGAGTGGGTAAACATCAGCTGCACATTTTGCGCAATAAAAGACACCGAAAAATTCATCCGAAAGACCTAGGTACTCAAGGTGACCATAGCCTGGTTTGACATAATTTAATAAACTGATTATGGAGACCCGATTTAGAGCCGACAAAACAAGGTGGTCGGTTGACAACATATGAGAACTGTCCATGCTGATTATGTGATTTGTTCGAAAACGATCAGTCACACCCATGTTCCTGAGGCCGGCCTTTTTAACAGAGTCAACCGATGTGTAAAACACGCCGTCTATATGAGTCACCCCTAACCCAAACTGTAATCACCGCTCCGTTCACACGCTCACACACCATGGCGATCGTCCTGGTTGCACCAGCATGCTAAGTTGTCAAAAGTACCTCTTGCCTGATCTCAACTCCAATTCAGAAGCGCAAACAACGACATCGAGAAAAGTCGAAAACAGATAAAATCAGGAAATTAAATTCGTATGCAAGGTGAATTACTGTTCACCTCCATCGGTACGATTGCTATAGGTGTTCAGTAAAGTACATGTTCAGCGTATTATTTGTGCCCATGATGTGCTTTCTGTCTCACCACTTAAGTCTTGTACCGAGTCGCAGAGCTCCAGTCTCTAGAAGATCTGAACTTCGTCTTGAATATTCGGATCCTCTGTTTACACCAATGGCAGCTATGTTATGTTACAATACGCAAAACAATAGCAAAGCTCTGTATCAAAGGAAGTGCAACAATCACCTTATTGTGAAGTGCCTTTTATGTGGCTTACAATTGTATGATTGCTGTTGTGCGAAATCCCAAAGTCAAAACACATCGGGTGAACATCGATCGTTAACACGAGTACGTCTTCAGGAAAATGTTACTTATCTATTGTATGTTTCCGTTTGCCTTCAAATTTGTAGTCGGTAGGAATGCACTTTCCTACGCGGGCATACATTCTGCAAAGCAGAACAGTCTCTCGGTGATCTGCACATGTACTTCTAAGAATATTGTGACGCAACGAGAAGAATCCCGGAAAAAATTAACTGGTCTGATTCATTGATTAATCCCTGTAGAGTAGCTAGATATTATTTAACTTTGGATGTCATCATCAGGTACATCTTCTAAGGTTAATGCCACTCGGGGTTGCCGCACAAGTGAGCTGGATCACTTAGAAATAGCTGGGTAAAGATGTTGCAAGGTAACGCCAAGTGTCTTCTGTTCTCGCGAGGTAAGAACGTGTCACAACCGTATGCAAACAGTGAAAATTGTTAGGGAATTACGCTGCCTCCATTTTATTTACCACATGGAAGGCTTTATTTAAAATTGATAATTATCTAAAGGCCCCAAAATTATTCTAAAGCTATTTAACTATCACAAAACAGAACGTGAATTTCAGTAGCTCTCTTCAATATCTTTTAAAATTATACGGTTTGAGAAAATTTATGATTTTGCTTCGGAGATTTCACTACAAAATTCATTGTGACTGTTTGACAATGGAAGAATTAAATGTTTCCGTTGTCCCACTCTAGCTTTTGTCATTTCATGTATCTAATGCTAAAAGATGCTTTTATCGCCCCAAATGTGACATTTTTGAACTCGATTTCAGGAAGTGAAAGTGACTCAACTGATTCATTTGAGTAGTATCGTCAACTATACTCAAAACGTGACGTGACTGACGATAAGAATGACTCAGTTCGTATCGAAGGGTTCAGAATGTGATACTGAAACCTTTTGCAGGTTTTTATCACCTTTTCTCCGTGGGTTCGTTGTGCTTAGACCATAGGGGCTTTCTTCGCAAACAGCCCAGGGCAGTAAGCTTTTGTTTGGAAAATACCAGCCATATAGCGCTGTTGATTTGGGGTCACTGGCGGTTCGCTGTCGCCCGGCTAGTCATCACAACCTATTGGGGCTTTATCCAGTTTTATTTCACCCCACGCTTTCGTTCCCCTACCCCAAGCAGTGAGCCCGAGAAGTTATGGTACATGCCCCTTCCACAGCACTCACGAGACAAGCAAATGGCTGCAGTAGGGAACACGTCAGTCAATATACCCTACATGGATCACTAGCTCATTTTGGTTTCGGGGTACTGTACTACGCCATTTAGAGCAACGAATTCACCAGCGATAATATAGACCTTTACCACGCGGTTGCCCTCTACATATTTGTCTTTCGGATCCCTACTGATATCGGATTTAGGTCACACCCGTGCTCGTTTGATCAACCAAAACAGATCTGCAAGCACACTGAACTAGGTTACCGGACTGGAATGGCATGAATTTTGTCTTGGAATTCGCTGTGGCCCAAGCTATCTAACAACGAAAAAGAGATAAGGAATTGCTTTTCCAATCCAGGCTTAACACACTTCGAGTGAGACAGCACGCGGCAGATTGGGCAGCACAATAATCAATGCTCCAGAACGAATTTTGTAGTGGTGATCAAAAATAAATTTCTCTCTGTTTGTCACAAATATTTTGCTAGGTAGATTGGATCTGATTTGAAATCACCGAAGTGGTTGCCCGTCAGTGATCACTAGCCTGATCTCCAGTCAAGATTAATAATGCATTACCGTAACTCTCTTTTGCGTGGTTCCCTACTATATTTGTACTCATTGGATCAGCAGCTAAAATGAAATCTATGGAAATTAGAATTCACAAGAAGAACTACCTCGTGGGATTTTTCCAACCCTTAATTACATGCTTCATTTTCGACTGACATCTGAAACCCCGCCTATTTATACAACACTTTTTAAAACACAATATTACTTACTTTGTGGTTGTTTCCCCTAGATCGAGAAAAAGTATTTTCTCCGAGTCATCTTTACAGTATTATAAACATTTTCCCCCATGTTCATTTGGTTTGGTTTTGGTGCCGTCACAACTTGTTCTTGTCGGCATTTGCTAATCAGGACCAAAACAGTCGCGGTCTCGTTTGGCCAAGACGGGATTTAATATAAACGCCTAGGTCTGCGAATGCTATCAATCGAACTCCTGTCTCTTGTACTGGATCACCAGCCTTCTGTCCAACTGTGAGGGAAACAACGTGGTCTCTAAGTGTCATAGTTATCCTTCGTGAATTTCAACTAGGGTACATCCGGATATATTTCCTACACGATACATGTCATTCACACATTCCGTCGGGTCTCCATTCCCCATGTTCCGGTGATTTTGCTTTGGCTTCCATGATCCTGTGCATTCGGACTACCTCTAGTTAGACTCAGACCGAAATATGAATCACCGGGAACCACGAAGAATGCTACATTTTGCCCTGATATCACTGCATAACATCAGAAGTTCGATGAGGAAAACTCAATTTCTGTGAGAAAATATCAAGTTTGGCGTAGATTTATTTCACGCAAACAATAGGGGGATCAGCAAAACATCATTGTCTTTGTCGAGAAAAGCAAAGACAGGTTAGTGTTATGTAATAGACGGTAGTGTTTATCCGGCTGTAGAAGAGAGTTGATAGCCCACTTGCCGAAAAATTACCTTCGCTTTTGTTTTTTGGTACCTGTAGTATTACAGACCATCCCAAAAGAACCCCAGTTGGACCCTTTAGGATGAACCGGTACGGAATGGGGTTACATGAACGGACGTTTTCTAGTTTAAAGATGTTGCATTGTTTATCGAAAAATCACGATGACTTTTGTGCGTATGTGTCTGTTTGTGGGTTCCTGCGCGTGCACGAGAGAAAAGCGAGTGGCTGGGAACTGGATTTTAGAGCACGGTATATCTTTTGATGAGATGCACCCTGCACCCGTTATACATAAAGCAGACGTAGTAATGGTCTAGTTTATTTGCTACCAGTTTGTCTAGGGCTGATCGCAACAATCGATCAGTGGGAAGAATGACTGGAAACTTGTCCTCGGGAGTTTTGCCGACCAACATGAAAAGGTTCATCCAAATGTATAATAAAACAAAGCCAGAACTTATTGGGTAGTAGATTTGATTTGGTTCGGATTTGTTTCTTGTTAGTACTATTACTTCCTGTCTCTCACGACATTCGTATGCAGGCAGATAAGCATTCACTTGCTTATCGTCGCCGTCAAGCAATTCATTTATGGAGCCATTTGAGTATTGACCAGTCGTCTCTTGAATATGTCTATCGCCTCCCTCGAACTGGAGTGTTGGAGTGTTACTCAGCTTGTTCCAATGATTCCGGGGCTGTTCACAATCCCAAAATCATTATTTCCATCAAGTGTCCTCGTCATGGATGGAAGATGCAGCACAATTTTTAGACCATGAATTGGTTTTTGTGGTTTACATCTGGTGATATCATTTTGTCCCGAATTTCAGGTTGCAACCAAAGGAAAGGAAATTCTAATGGGTCCGGTAATTGGGCGGGTCGAATACATTTGCTCCCTCCCCTTGGATAAAACCAGTTTGTTTTAGCTCAGATTTAATCAATAAATAGCCCGTTTGGAGCAAGCAGGGTGAACGTAACAAGACGTTGGCACATGTAGTATTAACACATAAATGTATGCACCTGAACCATTCGGGGGAATCTTTTGTAAGCGGGGAAGTGACAAATGGCAAGACATACCATGCGCTCAATAAGCGAGCGCGTAAGGTCAGACGACTCCGTGCACGTGCGTATATGATGTTAACTAGCCTAAGCAGAACAATCGATAAAGTGGAATGAAACAGAATTTTATCGGACAGTCCAACAGACACAAGAATCGGTTCTGTTCATACACAGGTGGTCGGTCATCCCCATCATGGTAGTTTAGATATTGGTTAGATAACAGTGTTGGGCTCAAATCTACCTCCGCTGGGAGTACCGATAGCTGAGTTCAAATCGGTTTGATCCCACTTTGCAAAAATCTGTTCCATTGGGATGCTGATCAGTTTTGGTTTTGAAAGTAACTACCGGCTACTTTGAAAATGTTACTCGACAAGATCGCGAACTGTTTTTTGTTTGCTGAAGAACTTGCCAATTCGCGTTCACTCCATTCGGTCCATTAGTCGTTCACAATGTTAACCTTTTTCTTCTGCATTCTGGGTCAGCTGAAGAGATCTCTTTAGCCGTCCTCAATGTTGGATATGATCCACCTAACACCTATTGACTCCTTTTACCAATAACCAATCGGCTGTTCGACATCGGTTGATTTCCTGTCATCTATTTGCTACTTGAAATTTTGAAGCAAACGTGGAGCAGAAATCGATGCGCAACTCATCATCGAACCACGAAGTGGTCTATCAACGATCCGAGCGCGCAGTGAATCAGAAAATTAGGTGCTGCATCGAAAACCACAAAGTGAACACATCTCAACTAGACTAAGTGAACGGGTTTATCTTTGAGCGCACGGTTGCACTCAAGTTGTTCTTAAGCAAATCCGATTCACCAAAAGGATGGTGAGCATACAAACACTGACTGGAAGAAAAGCGATCTGATGTATTGACAGCATGATGGGAACGTCCACTTAGGCCAGAAAACTGCTTTCTTTTGGTCAATATCGATCCGCAGTTAGTTCAGTGGAAAGAAAATCAGAGAAAAATTCGATTGGCGGTTGACTATTGAAGTTGCATCACATTCGGTTTTGAAAAGTATTGTATACAAGTGACAATAAATTGGTGTATTTTATTTCACTGAGAAGCTTCTGCTAACAGTATTTTCACATCGCAGCCATAGAAACAGCAAAGTATTACAATGAATATGACACCAGGATTCACAAAGCCAGTGGTAGCACAATATGCATTTCGATAACTGTTTCAAAATTATCTCTTTCTGGTCGATACCCATGTAGGCCGAGAGACAATCTATCGAATTTTCCCAGTCAAAGTGCTTCTAGTGTACAAAAAGGCTCTGCCATGTGCTCCTCTGCAACCGTCGTTCTACTCAGTAACGTGCTGATTGAATTAATCAGACAGAGTCCAAGATGTGCTCTGCGCCATTTTTGCAGTATTCAGCACATTCAGGAAGCACCGCAAGACATTCCGTGGTTTTTTCATCTTAGATGAGAATCACGCAGTGCACTTTGTATATAATTAATTCTGGTTTAACTAAGGGCAGGGCTTTCAGAAATATGGCTAAAATGGTCAACATTTTTAGGAACTTTTTCAATAATGATTTGCCTACACGGCAGAAATTCCGATGAATAAAAAATAATGATCGTTTAGCCAATGAGGATGATGATACTCAGTGCGCTATTCGAAATCCAGTGCAGACTCCCTGAGATATAACAATGGCGCCGCGCTCATTGAAAAGCCCCTGAAAGTGGTGCATGCGTTTCGAGGACTCGTTACCAGTGCCGTGTATATCACTACAACTGCACAACAGGCACTTCCCGGGATAAAGCATTTTTCAGTCACGGTTCGAATAGGTTAAGGGCATTCTGAACATTCGATGTAATTTCAAAATACTGGCACATAGAGTTCGTGATTCGTACTATCGTCAAAACCAGTAGTGAATTTTTCGTGCGATGGAAATATTGGTAGAATGATCTGCTGATGTATCAAATTTGGTAGCTTTTTGCAGAGATCGATTTGCTAATAGGAAAACAGCCACCAAGTTGAGGTTACCCTGACCAGATGAATGGCCGGGCAAGGAGCGGCAATGCTGGGGACGTGGTGGGTCTTTGCCTGGCACTTTCAGCACTAACGGTACAACGTTCACAGAGAAGACATTGATTACGGTGGACAACTGATGACCTGACGGAGGTGGGGTGTAAAAGAGTTCATGGATGCGGTGAACCCTACTCAGTGTTTCTTATCTTTTTATTCGGCACGGTTTTAGCGATTTGCCATCGTTTCGATAGGGCTTAGTCTGTTGCCGGATCTGAGTGGCATAATACGGAATACGTTTTTCCGAAAATGGAGTATTGGTAGGATCGTGTACAACGGTTTGGAATTCTGAACACAAGATGATCTACTTATAACACAACTTTATTTACTGCGATATTCACTTAACCCACGCTGTTCTCTTCTTCTAAGGAAGACTATGAACTTAACATTGCGGTTTGGTTGTCGTTCATCTACCGTAAGTCACAAAAACTATGAAGTTTCACAAATTCATTTAATCCTGAAAAATTCCTGTGCGGACAGTTTCATCGGGATTTTTTCATAAACCATGGTAGGAACGCGTTCGGATCGTCGATACCCGTGAAATCCAATAAAGTACATGGAACGAAAGCAACAGAAGGTATTCAGAAACCGAACAAGAACGAACCGGAGGGCGTTCTACTTCAGGATGATATTGAACGGTCATTCTCAATCGATCCGCTAGTCCTCAGAGCAACAATGCGTGGGCAGTCATGGCCCGAGGGTGACGTCATTTACCACAAGACTATTCGAGTCCCAACACTATTGATGATTGGTGACCGTGACAGATACGTGACGATTGAGGAAGAAGGACTAATGCTTCAGGTATAATTTATTTCTGAAGGTCCAGATTCCCTCATTCTGTTGGCTGCAGTTATACCTATTGTGGCCTTCAACTGTTTTTTGTTCAGATAAAGGTAGTTCTCATATGGAAATTAGTCAGCATTGTTTATGACAAGCGTACATTCCTGGAACAGTTGTGCATATAATTTTTTTTATTAAGAGCATTACTGGCATTTTTACCGATACTAAGTAGGTTGTTTTTCAGTTACAAGTTATACTGAGAGATCCAACGTTGAAATTTCGGATGTCCGAGTGATTTCACCCTTTAATTCAGTAATTAAGGGTGTCACATGAATTGCAAATAACAAACACATCTCCATGTTACTAAAATGGGAGCGAACGTCGATTTTTGGAATCGGCGCCAGCAATATTAAAGTTCGTCTGAAAAGCCCAGGTCGAGCCTAAGGTCATGGTCTTTGTCAGTCCATGCATGTGAGGTACCGTCACCTCCAAAATCAATGGCACTACGACTAAAGACATAGTGTTTGCTATGTAACCAACACAACTTACTATCCAAAGTGTATGAGAAGGTTCTTTTTGTTCAGGTCTGATTGCTGTCTCGCCAACAGGCTACCGAGATGTTGTTTCTAGCGCTAGACAAAAATGTTAATTCAAAACTCTATATATACACACACACACACACACTACTTCAGACCTGTAAACCCAGCAAATTTTAAATGGCTGACCGCATCAACAAAATTGATCTGTTTGTTTCTGTACGACCCAGATGAGCGTAAATCTTTAGCATCAATGGCTGTCAACTACCTCTTACAGGGATCTTAATCCACATGTTGCAGTATTACTGGGGCAAGAGTGTACTGTGAGATTCAGTGTAAGGATCGAGCTTTTCGAGCTCTTTTTGTCTAATAAACGCCAGTGTGATCCAAATCTCTTGCACTCAAAAGCGGATTATGGGTTAAAAATAATGAGAGTAAGAGCCGAGGAGCGATCAGTTGAATTTGCAGATTCACCGTACTAGATCAGGGCCAAATTTCGTTAGTCTCAGAAACATCCATGCAAACCTATTCCTTAAATTTGATCATCCTCTGGCCTTTTTAGGATCATAAAAGTGGAAACGGATAGCCACTTTCACTTTTCCTTCCTTTTACGCCACAAAAGTTCGCACCAAGTAAATCATGCAAAATTTCTAGTGGATAGTTTTATTTTTTTGTGAATAAACTCTTGTTCTGAATAGATTCGCACAAAAAGGTCACTCGGCTTTCTTCCTGCCTCTTGTACATTTAGACTCTGCCTTGTGCCACCATGCGTATTATCTATGGGACAGGTCACATGATGATGCTGGAGAGCCCAGACAGAGTGAACACTCATATACAAGGTCTGATTGTCCACCCTCCCCAGTTTGATCTTTACCCAAGGCGACCGATTTGTAATGAGCAGCCTAATTCAGTTCTACTGACACGAGACACATGCGTTCAGGATTCAGTCGAGTAGACGAATTCTGTTAAAGTTTTTCAGCCGTTTCTCTTTCGCTGTGACCTGTGAGCCGAATTCATGTAACCACCTAATCGATTTTGTAAATTTGCACTTACGTGTCTTTCAACTTCCAGACTATCTGCAGATATCAGTCCTCCTCCCTGGAGCTTTTAATGTCATATTTTTTTGTTATCAAGGGTTTGTTTTCCTTGCTCTCCTGCCGTTTTGCTTCTTCATTGTGATACACTGAATACGGTCGGTTTATTTTGGCTGTTAAATTGGTTCTAAAATAAGTTGGAATAAAACAATTTTGTCCGATATGCTTCTCTTGGAAAAAAGCGAATTACAAATTACTCATCTGAAAAATATTTATTTACTGCGAATAGAAAAACTTTTCTGTTCCTGTGAACTGATTTTTCCTAAAATGATGGGAGCTTCAGTCGTACGCAATTTAATGGCAATGAAGACAATGGTATTGATGGTCCTTGAATTGCATATGAAAAGTGCACACATATCGCTTGCCTTCAACCTCCTGGCAGATTTTCCTGACAGATTGTTAGTGTCCTCAAACAGGCATTGTCAGGGATTAAACCACCACCAAATAATTGTCGAGCTCAGTCTGTGAAACTTTAGTTGGTCTACTTGCAAACCACATGGTGCAGTCCAATACAGTTTCGTTGCAATCTGAGTAGGTAAACAGCCATTCAGACCATGGAGGCACACCAGCGGAAGGTTCAAAGATACTCCAAATATATCTGGATCAGAAGCAATTTACCAGTCGGTATTCTTCGTACTTTGTACACAAAAGCAGGATTTATACTTAACCTTGAATGAACGTATCTTCCAGTTGTCATGGTTTTTTTGTCTTCATTTGCACACCTTTGGTCGGAGCCATTCCAATACATACCGATAGTCCCTATCAGTATTTTTGCTAACGGCCAAATTCCTGATTGCTATTTCAAACACCAGTACTTCAGAATCCCGTCGATTTTATTCGTGATCTGCTTTACTGATATACACGAATGGCTTGCGAACAATTTGCGTAAATCTGTTTGAACAAATGGATGCGGCTTTCCCAATCTAACTACTTGTTCAATTGTCAGTAGACAAATCACAGTAGGTCTAACTTACATGCTCTTATACGAAGCCAGTGCCAGTAATTAATAGAGTCCAGAGACGGATACTCCCATGCATTTTACTTCTTCGAGGTGTCCAGTCAGTCCACTGAAGCGAGAGGCAATAAATCCAAAATAGTTTCATGCGGAGTTTTTAAAATTTTATTCCAGGTGTTGCCACAGCGGCCTTATCTCTGACAGGCACGGAATAACGTCCGCCAGACTGGTGGTGGAATAGGAAGGGGGATCAATATGCTGCACGGAAGACACTTTAAAGCCACGCTAAAAGCTCACGTTTAACGGGAATGTCAGATACTAACCATTTTGGACTTCATCATGCACGACACGCATCAGGCGTTATCGCATCTCTGACACCTTAGGTTGTTTGTCCAAAAAAGCCGGTGTTAGGTATGGCAATCAATAAGATTCCATGATGCCCTAATAACTGAGGTTAGGAAACGCCTCTCGAAAAATATAGCTTGAAAGCCTTTACTGGTGTATTCAGCTCTTCTAAAGCGTTTGTGTAGCATAATGACCATTATTTCAATCAGTTTCTTATACATCCCATGGGTTACTGAACATATATAGATGATGAAAAACATTTACTGCAGAGAAGACTGGATTCCTTCATCCTGTCGAAACTTTTATACTAATTTAGTGGTTAGTGGTTTTTCAAAACTCTTGAAACCGAGAAATCATTTTTTTCCAAACCACCAAAAATTTGCATCAGATTTGCACCCATTTTCCCAAAACTAAAAATATTGTACCGGGAATTTATCGCATAACGCCATCTTAGTTACACCGATATTTCTTAGTTGCTAGCCCTATTGTGGTAAGAAGACAAGCGGGTCGTTTACACTTTTATTGAACAGCGAAACTAGTCATAGTCCCCAGACTTTACTGGCCTGTGCACATTGTTCTTTTTCAAACTGCACTCCAGTGAAATCCATGATCTGACGAGCTCAGCATTCTCGAGCCGATTCGACCATGTAACATACATTCTTGCCTTCTTTTTTTTTGAGCGTCGCTCTGACCATGTTGGTTTGATTGTCTTTAGTGATTTCTTGAACTGTCGGTCTCAGCTTGGAAAGTCATTGTCTATCTGAGTTCTGGCTCTGCTCTTCGTGTCTGTCGCTGCAGCGGTCTTTGTTTGTTGGGGAGCGCTTTTGACATAGTCGATGTTGCTTCTTCAGGTGACTGCTTCGATTGGTTCATGATGCGGGATTGATTATTCTTTCCATTCGTCGTAGTCGTACACCCCTGCACTTTACGATTATCACTATCAACCGAACATAACTGGTGCTGTCATGAATATTGCTTAACAGTTTACTTATACTCATGAGTAGACTTACGATGATTGCGTAAGTTCATGATATGAGAAAATTATAAGGAGGCAAACATTCTAGGAAGGCAACTCCTATTCTAAAAGAATCTTCCTGTTATTTTTCACTATAGTTCAGCAAATGCGTTAGGATGATTAGATCTATTTAATTATAGCTTGGTTTCACTTGCGCGAAAGTGCCCTTAACTCTGCGTCCTGACTCATTCAACAGCATACCATAGTTTGGACGCTGACGCGAGGCAGGTTCGTTGTACTGAAGCGAGGCTTCGTTCGTCTCCCTACGCATTGAAAACGGAAGTCGAAATTCCAGCTTTGTTCAGAAGTTGTAAAACGTTTCATAGACTAGTTGGTGAGCTTTGAGTAAAAAATGACTCCAGAACTTATTCAAGGACAATGCCAATCCCATCGTACACCACTGCATACGGATGTTGTGCTGTTATCATTGCATATATTAGTCCATCGCTAATAAATCTTACTTTTTCCCAGTGGACTCATAAATTGCCATGAGTGGGATTTATTATCAACGGCAAAAAAAATTGTGGCTGAACTTTCAGCGTATCTGCTCCCCGAGGAACCAGAAAACAGACTGCTCACGGTCCAAGAGCGCTATTACTTCCCACTGAATAATGAGCAACCAAACTCGAAATTCGTTCTGTTTGCGCTGCCATTTGCGAAACCGAAAGATGTCCATCAATCGCCCGTTAAATCATTAGCAATAAAACCTCCATGCAATAGGTAGTACGGCGATGAACCAATGGATTTCTGCAAGCACACGATCGGTTCCGCAGTTATTATTGCCCATCAGATAATCATGTGTTGTACTGTTCCTTCAGTTCATTCGATAGTTGAGTACTGTTTTCACCAAAATTGAAAATTAAGCCAATTGCGCTTCCATATACAAATGGGATCCGGATGTTTTGGTGTTTTTATTTCTTAACCTACGTGGGCCCTGGTTTGAGAACCCCCCTGACAAACTTGTAGCGTAAGAATAATAAGGCATGCACTCAGATCGTCCATCCGATGGTGATGCATGCATCGATTAATAGACCTCGCCCAGTCTTCAACGATGACAATGCCACAGTTCTCTGTTTGCTTTTAATGGTCGAATTTCATGCATACCATGAAACCGAATCTCTCTTGGTCGTCTCTCATCCGGGTTATACAATATCAATAACAACAGACATTTGGAATAATTAGGAGCGGAGTACGGAGTAGTGAATGTTTTTTCTTCCAATACCAAGGAGTTAGAATCTTCCTTGAAGGCCCTATGAGGCATAACACCACAAGAGTAGTTCAGGCCTTTGATAGCGTAAGAGAGGTCAATTTGGTCTTGTGGTTGGCTTCCATTGAGAAGGAAATTTGTAGCTTCGTAATAACCATTGGCCCTCACGCAAAACGAAGGACTGATCAGCCATTCACTGACGCGCTAAGTTATTTTGATATTGAGCTTGACAGCCTTTTGTCGAGGTGCTGTCTTGTTAAGGAAATGAAGTGATGCGGACTGACGCGTGCGAATGAGCCGTGATAAATAGAGGTGAAAAGTGAACCAACTGGGAGGAGGACGGACGAGAAGCATCTTTGTAACGACCGAAGAATCGTCAAAAATCAGTGTGCAACCATGGCAACCTGGCCGAGTGTGGACTGGGTCAGCTAGTTTTTGTCCGCTTAGGTTAATTTTTGCTGTGGCCCAATTATCTTGTCCACAAGCCTTCCACTTTATTGGTCCGGCAGTTCACTCTTGATGCTTCAGACACACTAAGGTAAGCTAAAGCACGGGTGTAGATTGGCCTGTCTATAGTCCGCTTTCCACTGGTTCTTCTGATCGTGTACTTTTGATTGAAGAGCAGTTTGGCCCCCTGGCTGAGTACATGTTACATCGTATGCCACTACATGAAACACAAAGTGATATTCGGTATTCTGTAGTAACAAGCGTCTTGCACACAAAAACGATGAACACAAAAGTATCAACGCGAAACGAACCGAAACGATTCTGTATTGATAAGCGAGAAAACCATTCTTCTCATTCATAAGTTAATTCAGCGCCTACCCGGCAATCAGTGATTTTCCCTGAAGACGTTGCAACCAACTGAGTTATATCTCAATATACATTAGATCTTAATCAGTTATGTGGTTCCAGCCATTAATTAATGAACTACATTGTAAGTTTGATGATCCCCATCAGATCGTTTGCTGAGTATTACTTCAGTGGTCTCCTAACGTATCGCATGCTGACTTGTTCGAATCATGTGCGATGGTCGTACCTGTCAGGCTTGCATTCAGTGCTAGACGAAAGGAAAAGACCGACTACCAATGACTGGCGGACAAAGCGAAACAGAATTGGTCAGCCAACTTTCAGTTAGATGACATGCCTACTGGCTTTGGTTGTTCATGTTCAGAGCATAAAATATGTCAAGGATTCTAACCCACAAAAGGACATCGTTCCGAGTCAGCCGAGTGTTCTTACGAAATGAATCAAACAAGTTTCATCTTGGTATCAACGGACTTTAAAAATGGCGCGGTAGCCCATACGGCAAAACCTTATGCCCCTCAAGCTGACGGGCTTCGATTTTATCTTAGCTCTATAGATTTTCTCAGTGGGTTGCAACACTATCTTGGTTCCTTGGAGTAACAATAACTCTAACTATAGAATTAGAAACATTACTTTAATCTGTCCTTCAAACAACTAAATAAATTGGTCCTTTCTTGAGTAATACTTGACTCTTCAGAGCACATGACTTTGGTGAGTCGCTGTTATTCTCAAAGCTGGCTTCTCATTTGCGGCTTTTGCTGGTTTCTTCTCAACAACAAATCTTTTTCATCAAAAGGTGAAGGACTACGCAGAAGTCCCACTCTTTGTCCCATGCATTATTCCTTCTTGGTTCGTTTCAGAATAAAAGTTTTCTTAGGCGTACTGAGAATAATTCGACAAAACGGGTACAGCATGAGACACCGCCGGGTTTCTGGTGGGCATCTTCGCTGGAATAACCTTTGTCTTTTTCTGTCACTCTTTCTAACTCTTTGTGGACGACAAGAAACTGGTAAATAAACAGTGTGGATAACTTAACGATTTGTCACCAGTGGGTCGATTTCATGGACCAGTTGCGAGTTAGTTATTGAGTGACCAACCTGTTCTAGTAAACGGAACTAATGTAAGTGCATGCGGGAGAATTAGTTTGGGTGGGGTTAAACCTAGTAACAATAGGGAGTGAGATTCCCGGCCCATTCCATTAGGAATAAATACAACAGTCGATGGTATCAGTACACTGCTTTCTTCTTGATAAATAGCCCCAAAAACTGAATTACTTCTGTGTGGGGATGATAAAGCAACCTCCTTGTCATTGTTCGGTTTCCTCACCAACCAGGAACCACCCCGGAGGGGTTTTTGAACACATGAACAAAAAATGAGAAAAAGTGAAAGCGAAAACTAAGAAAAGGAGAAACTAGAGACAATAGAACAGTATGTATTTTCTAAGACTACAAAACAGTCCCCTCATTTCAGCGGCTCCAAGCTCCTATGTGTGCTTGGTTTGGGTGAGTCCGGACTACTGTCGTGGACTGGAAACAGCAGTTGTCCCATTCAGATTGGACATGCAGATTGCTACCACGAGGACCAACCCGATTTGTTCTGTGATAATAAGCTGAGTGAATCTCTTTATTTCTCCCAAGAGGGGAAAAACACTGGTTTCACGGAAGGCACGTGACTGTCATGAGAGATGACCTATGCCTTGGCCTGATGTAATGGCCCCAGGGCTAGGTCGAAAGACCTTAGTGACAGATGATTTTCCAGTGCTCCAGCACACGGATACACACATGCACAACGGGAGAGCGCGGGAAAGCGGAAGAGAAAAAAGGGGAAAAAGAGTCAGCCATTCCACTAAAAGAACTAATAATCGGTACAGATATCATAATCATTTCTGTCTTTCCCGCAATAGTCGTGAGTCAGTGACTCGAGCAATAGCTGTTGGATCTGTAGCATAATTAAATTAGTATTGAATAACAACATTCTATTCCAGCTATGGTGACAGTCAGTGAATACCTCAGGTAACATCATCGTCATCATCATCATGGACTAACCAGATTAGTAATTTCGTTCGCTACGGGTGTCAATCACTCCGGTTAGAAAGCCCCCGGGGAGGCCGGGCAGGAAAACCTACAACTTTAACAGAATCAAAGTTCGATGCAATGAAAGCAGAGAAAATTATTTTAAAACGTTCCATTTTTATCTCTCGAATTAAAATCCGCCTTAAAACGGGGTTCCCTTCTCTGTATGCAAATAATCTTTCAGGAAGAATAGCACCGTTTGATCCGAAAATTCCTTTATTCTATTTGGACATCTAATAGTACACACCTGAGGGGAACTAACCTTAATATTTTTATTTAAAAATCACTCGAAATGCATTCAATATTTGTTGAACAAGAAGTGCGATTTGAAAGCGTTCTGTATGAAAATTCGGCCTTCTTCGTCCCTATCAAAATGTAGAGGTTATGCATAGTAGCGATCAACAGATATCGTGGAACCATTATTATTGTTACTATTGTTAATATTATCATCACGCTTCTTATTATTAGTACTATTGGTGGTACTGGTAGCAGTTTAGTAGCAGTAGTTGTTTTTGTGGTAGTTGTGGCGTTAGTAGTGCTACCCCGATGATTGCAGTTGTAGTATCATATTCTACGGGACACAAACGAAATAATTCTTCCACTGAAATCAGTCATTTAGACTAAACCAGCATCCAGCATGGAGAAGCTATCCACCAAAGTCAAACTTTCTCATCCCCGTTTTTAACCGAAAGCTTTTGAAATGATTCATCATCTGGGTATAACAATGAACAACAACACAACAGTTCCGTTTACTGACTAGGTATTTACTGTGGTAAAATGTCAGGCCGAACGAATTAATTCGACAATTCTGTGTTCACAGAAATGCATCACGCTTGACGTACTCAGGAAAATGGTGAGGAAAAACTGAAATTTGTTTCTTTCTGTATTATACTAACCGACGCAAATATGGTATAGTGGACAACGTGCAATGAAAGTATAGTCTCCGAAAACGCCTGTACTCGTCGATATTCGTTTAGGTGCGACGGCTCTCTTGGTGATTTTGTATCACAAGTGGTTCGTTCACAACAGCCACCAAAATACACTAACAATTCCATGTATGGATTACCCTGAACTCAATCAACAATCGATAATAATTTTGACCCATAGAAACTTCCAATTTTGCTTGGGTTTGTTTTCGGACGCCCAAACAATAGGCTGAACTAACAAGAACGCGAGATCATGCTACTGTTGTAAAAAGTTTTGGGATACCGACTTTATGAATCTGCAAAATGAACACTTGAGTCACCTAGCACTAACGGTGCGAAGTTTCAAAATTGATTGTATGCATTCACGAACACAAATGGTCTTTCTGAATTTTGGTTAGTCTGGACGTGGTTCGTGAATATCTAGAAAATATCTTCCCTATTCACGCTCATTTTGGAGTGCTGTGGCGAGCGTATTCCGTTGTGGCTAGTGCTACACAAAGACCCTGTGGCCTCTTGCGACCTCACGTCGAACTGTGTTGTGATATCTAAAAAATACTTTTTGATTGATAGTTGCAATAAACACTGAAAAAATGAATTCCAGAATAGCGGTAGTCTAGTAACTAAGTGTCTGAATAGGGAAACATTAGGAGAAGATAAAGTTAAAACTACCCACAATTCCGTAGTGGAAAGCCAGTTTTGAGAGCTACTTCCGAGGTTACTTTGTCAAGTTTGATGCTCTTAACCTTTTAATTGTAATTGTAATCGGCTAGGATAGACTACTGAAAAGACGATCACAGGTTTATCGATAGCAAAATCTTTTATACTGCCTGTGGACTACGGAAAGGGAAACAAACGTCTTGCTTGACTCACAGCAAGACAGCAGCTTCATTTTGCATCCAATCAATCACAGGTATAGAAGAAGAAAATTCTTCAGCCCAAAATAATTTTGAAGAACTTTTGGCTAAAAGTGGCTTCATGTAGTTCATAGGCATGCTTTATCGATTTGTTTTTATTTCCATCCCGTATGAATCTTTTGGGAGGAAATCGGCCGGAGGATCAACCAGTCAGACTTGAAATGAATCATGCGAACCGGCGTTTGAGCAGATGGTACACTCGAAGACAGCAAGGCAATGACTAAAAGGTTTTTGAAGTTTTGATATTCAGTCGGTTTTGACCTCCAGAGGTGAATGGGGTTCATACGCAGTTCTTAAGAAGTACATTGTACATGATGATGAATGCAAAAACTTTTATAATGGGTGATGATAGACGTCAATGGTGAATGGCAGCATTCTGTATGCTGTTAAATAAAATGAAAGCCAGCCTATGCGCCTATTAACCTAGCGGCTCTGATTAAACGAGACCGGGTGTGGGAAGTCCACGATTATTTCCTAAATGCAGCTCTCAGCAAAAATTTCTCTTTTAATGGGATTTGATCGCTGAGATTGGCGTTTAGGTACAAGTGCTTGCACGAACGATGTCACCTCGAGTGGTGATGAAAAGTTTGGGACCTAAAGGCCAAGCTTAGCGACCAGAATCCCATGAAACCCAACAACTTGCTTTACGACCAACACAAATGTTCAGATCCATTGAGATTTCTTATTGTGACAGAATGGAATATTATTGACATTCTCTTGGGAATCACAGGCTGATATTTTTTTAAATACCTGGAAATAGTCCTACCCTTTCTTAATGAAATCTAAGAGTCAAAATTTAGCAGGTCTTACTGACATAAATCTAGGTAGCATTCCGTACAAGGCAGACATCATTTCGACAAGTAGAGTACTCTTCTTCATCGTAATAAATTAGTTCATATGTGGCAGTTCCGTTTTCTACAGTTCTAAGCAAACACTACTGGTTGTCATAGGAACTAATTCTTTTACTTGGGCCAAAGGTGCATCTCGACATCCATTCATTTGGTGATGGCAGCAATTAACTACATACGTAGACTGAATAATGCATGTGAGTGAATGGCGTTAGTGAACTTAAATCATTGAGGATTTTGATTCAGTGAGCAGATATACATTGTTTCCTACTGAAACTACAGTCGCATAATCACCGTTTTTGTGATAAGTCCATACCATCCACAAAGGGTTGTAATCCTATAAGATGTCTGATCCACACTAACATACATCTCACAAGTTTTTCATCTAGGTTTAGTCAAAAATGAACAGTGATTAAAAGCAAGCTATGTATATATATATATGTACTGTTTGAATTCATTACCCGATTACCTGATTTCGATAATCAACCTCAATTTCATTCATCATGTTCATCCGGTCCAAATGGCACAGCTCAGATTCATCAAGCAGCTACTTCATTTCGTCAAACTCCAGACTGTTGCACTGTTCCAGTTACAATCCGGAACGGGAAATTAGCAGTCATGATAAAAGTACGAGAAGGCAACAGAAGAAAGGCAGTCGTGTTGGAACAGAAGACCACGGACTGGGGACTTGGGATTTTCATGAAGCTTTAAGTCCCATCGTGAAATACGAAATATAAAGATCAAACACATTTTGTACCCAAGTTTAGTTAGAATTCACCCATACAATTAGTCTCCTCGGTACCCGAAGTCACGTTGGTGAAAACGGAGAAGGTTGGCTGCATGAATTAGAACGGACATACGTTGATATGAATTAAAAACCCTTGATGTCCGGACCAGTTGAGTAGATAACGGCTGCATTTCTTGAATTCGACCAGCTGCGCAGCTTCCCGCTGTTAATCTAACAATGTGGTACAAATGAACATTCATTTACACGGAACTAGAAGAATTAATATCGGAATGGACCACCAATTTTGACAAGCACCAGTGGTCTGCATCTCCCTCCTATATCATCACTGTTATGCTGTACTCATGGGATAAATACAAAGGTATTCTGGTCATCAGTTTACTCATGGTGCAATTGATAGACTTTGGTCATTTATGTTCCTTACAGTTTTTCCATTCACCCTTTCGCATTTGTCTATCGAGCGCAGAAGCACAATTTTTGTGCATGGAGTGGACACCATTCATAAAATTTGTCGAATGAAAGACTGACAGAGGAGTGCACTATCCAAGCACAGTATCTCGAGTCCAGAAAACCTCCTTATTGACCGCAACATGGAGTATCCACATTCTGTCGGTGTTACAGTTGTCAGCTGGACCCAAAGGTGTTTAAATTTAGAGTAAATAACTGTCACGGAGATCAAAGTCAGCAAGAAGCATAGTCACAGTGAGGCTAAAAGTCATTCCCAAGCACTAGGTGAAGCAAGACTCAATCCAAACAGGTGACATCAACTTCGGGATTTATGCATAGATAAACGACCTATTAACCTCATCCAAGAGGCATCTACCAATGTGTGCCAAAACGATGTGATCGATAAAATAGCAGACGCTTTGAGCCATGATAAAGAAAATAACTGTGCGACATTTTGCAACAGCTAGCTTGGAATGTCGAGTTTTTTCGTTCAGACAAAGGCGCGGATTTCCTACTTAGCTTACGCAAAAGTGCAAAGCAATTTCCTTTAAAAATCTGAACCCATAAAATTAAAATACCCAGATTACACACAGGAATACTGTTGTGAAAGATAGCAACAACTTTGTGCCGTTGATTGATTGATTGACGCAAGCTGGTGAGTGACTGACTGACTGGCTGACTGACCATGATTATATCTACGTGCATCGGCATGTTGAAGATGTGCGGACAAATGAATTGCTATTGGTGTCGATACATTATTTCACGGAAATTTTGTCATCTATGTGCCGAATGGAATTGTTGGAAAATTTGTGATGAATTCAACCATTTGATCATTTTTATAACTCGAATTATGTCGTGATGAGTGATGTTCACTGATACAAACAACCGATCCTATTCGGTCCCGAATATTTTCTTTTCGGTCAGGAATTCACTTTTAGCGAGAATACGCACACGCACACACACATTCTCACACGGATAAAACCAGTCCATGATGAAGGGCTTTAGGCAATGAGAACAAATTTTCCGAATAGTAACTGGTGCGAAGGAACAAGCATAGTTTTACTTGTAGAAAGATTGCCCATGAAAGAGTACAGACGTAACTGGTGCATCTTTTGCGCCAGCGGATATACCATCTCGTCGGTCGAATTAGATTTCGCAAGCAGGAACTTGCCAATAGCATTTAGCTCGGTAAAATCTTGGGATTTGCCCAGCTCATAACACCGAAATAAACAGCCGTTTATACATGATATCAGAATACAGTAGACTCCATCCCAGATTGGCTTTGACGTAGAGATTCCTTCTCTTGTTCTCAAGATGATCGTTGCTTGTGCCAAAAGTAACTCCCAGACAAGCCAGTATACTGTCCCAGGCGGCTGGAGTCGCCTGTGATCGACCAGGGGTACCATAGTATTTTCAAACTTCGTACTCACCTACTTTCATCTGAATTATTTGCCTGCTGGCGATGTCAGCGTCCAGTGGCTTTCATGTTCTCCTGTTTGGAGAAAAAGACTGGTTACTGTTAGCTACACAATTTATTGAGTGTCGGTCATTGCTGGTCATTGTTAATCGAACAATCTATGACCGCCAGTCGCCTAGACCAGCGTCATAACCCACTTTGAGGTTTGGACACAGAACACTTGGAGCAGCCCGGCGTCCATCGTTTCACATGTTTTGCTCCGCCTCTTACCACAGCCTGAAAAGAGCTGATTTTTTCCTCCCTTTTTGGGCTTCCACTCGAAAATCCCAGTAGGAGGTGGGAGGGTTGGAGCTCAAAGACGACCAAAATACTGTCTTCCTTTTTGACCGAAGAGATTGCTGAGCATGCGCATGTTAATCGGCCGGTCAATCGGTGTATGTTTGTGAGCGCGTTACTTAAGTACACACTTTGACGTTTGTCTGGAACGAGGCGGCACTGGTCTAGGTTAGCAGCCGGCCACATTAGTTTGGTTAACAGTCCTATGTCCCGTCGCATAAAAATGCACACACCATCTTACTCAATGAAAATCATCTGTTTTCACATTCACTTTCCCTATTCTTCTCACGATGCGCATCAGCACGTGCTCCTACTGGAGCCCACTGACACACGCATTTAGAGTCACGGGATTAGGTTTGGGGGAGTTATGGTCACTGGAGCATATGATAGTATTGGTGATTAAGGCGCTACGTCTAGTCCTGTTGTTAGTCCAGCATATGATCAAAATTAGGGACTGACGGTAGAATAGAAAAATGTTTTGTAGTAGAGAAAATAAAACGCACCTAAACCTCGGATAGTTATAATACCGAGTGATTATGTCCTCATGATATGCCTCATCTCGTGTACGATTTATGGACGATGAATAATGAGGTGAAGAGCTTAAAGTGCGGGACAATCATTGGAAAGCTGACTGATGACCGCCTCCTCCACTGGGTGCTGTTGTACTGGCTTGTCAAACAGCTTATCACTTCGGCCCAATCTGTCCACAACTTGTCCGATGTACGACACTCTCGGGAGTTGCAGGCATGCACATAAAAAGAACACAGACACGCACAAGCACAAAGCGCTTCTCATCAAGTTACCTGAACACTACTGCGTCTAAGGATTTTGCATTGACACCTAAGACAGGAGATAGTAATTTGAAGGGGTAGAAGCCATCGTGACATTGGATCTAAAAGTTAAGTTCCTCTGCACACATCCACGAGTTTTCTCCTCGTCCTCCATTCCTGTCTTGTAGTCTCTAAATGACAACTAATAGTCCAAGCTAAACATTTCCCCAATCTAACCAAGCTTGTTCGGTTAAAGGTGATTTTACGGTCGGCATTTCCGTTCCTCAGGAAAAATACGCCAGATATTTGTGTCCACAAAAGAAGTTCGCGTATCGCAGACAGATGGAAGGGGAAGGGTGATAAACGGAGCATGTGAGATGGAGACGGAAATTTATTTTCCATAATATTATCTACATACAAATGCTCACAAACACACACAACTTGCCTCACTCGAGTCATTTCTTCTGCCATAAATTCCCCCTCATGAAGATTCAGAATACTGGATGACAGCAGTGGTTATGGGCGAAAATATGGAACTTACTAAAGACTGTCGGATAAAGTGTTTTCACCAGCTTGATGTGTATACGTACATGCGCGAATGAGCCAATAACGAACAGAAAAAGTAACCGAAATGACCACAATCAAAACGCATCGGCCACAAACTGTCAGCAAAGCGGCCTTGAAAAAGCGGCGACGATTCCGAATTTTATCACCCAAAGAGCAGTCGTTCTTCCTAAGATCAACGTTTAATGTGGTCACAATTTTAATTCTCTAAGCTCTGTCCGAGTGTTTCACAGTTTCAAAAGAGAATTAAATACTTCGCAGGCTGGATGACCACTTCATCAACCAGCTAGTGCCTAACTAGTCATTGTATGTGTATTATTCAGTTTATATGATTATGCCAGTGACTTTCTCATCACCACTTAATACTGCACGGATTAGAATTAGCAACACTCTTTGGAATTAATCTGATCCCGGAATGCACAGTGAAGGCAGTAAGAAAAGATGGGGAAGTGGAAATTGCTCTAGGACTCACTTACAAGATTTTCTTGTTAATCACGGTCGTATCGGTCCGTACGATAGCAAGCAGAATAGCACAGGAAGGAATCACCGATGATAAAGCGGTATGAAGGCCAAGGACAGGTGAATCAATACGCCGTGGGTCTAGATAAAGGCTCCGTAGACTCTTGACGTACCGCCTGTGAGTCGGTTGGCAAATATAACTGATATTTCAGTTCAGATTTCGTCCACAGATTTTGCAAACTAGGAAGGCTTGATAAATTAACCATCAACATGACCTTTATCAAACATTTCCCTATGTATCCGACAAAATTCAAGTTCGAGGACTTAACCGAGTGTAAAAGTGATCTTATCCCGGGTGTGTTCGTGCGCGATGGGAAGGTACAATGTGGCCTTGGGAGATTAGCAGTATGATTTAGTTATTCTTATACGTAAAATTTATTCCCTTTTAAATTTTCCCATCGATGCATATTCTGCGGAAAAGAGGCGCAGTACTGTTGGCATGTTTTGTTCATCTTGGCAGAAACGTAAACTATTGCTCAGAGATAATCGCAGCCCCTCAAACGTTACCAAATCCTAAATTTTCCGGTGGTAGGTGGATCCGAACCTTGCAGACTCCGCCCTGATGGCCGTCTGGTCATTGCCAAGCCGTGGAGCCAGATCGCACCAGTGGCGGTGACTGCATCGTCACATGTAAAAGCTCCACACACACACACCTCAGCGCATTATCCATAACTCCGATGTCTTTGGTTCAGCTGCATGAAAAACCTAAGAAAAATAGAGATCATCAAAAACGGCGTTCTTTTTTGAACATAAACGAAGCTCATCAATATACCATTTTTGGACTAGCAGTAGGTGCCATGTGCGCTCGAAAGCCTACTATGTATTGTTTCATTGTTATTGGTGGACTATATACTTGATATCCACCATCAGACATGCCATATACTAAGGTGAAGTGCATAAATCCATCCTAACAATTCCGAACTCGCACCAACTTTTTATCATTCTTCCCCATCACCTTTTTGTTGGAATCGGAAATCTCAAATACCGATAAAACTGGCCAGGCCCCTATGGACCTCGAATATTTTGATAGAGCTCGAGAATGAAATTCGTCTAACAGAATAATAGTACAAAGTGGGTCCAGAACGATACTTATCTGTCCCCGATAGTCGTCTTTTCAGTCGTAGCTTTTTGTCTCTGTTGAATAGATAAGAGGGACTAGCAATGACAGATCTTTTGTGCCTTTGCATGCGCATGTGTGTGAGTGCGTGTGTGTAAATACCAACTGAGCCATCCCTGACTAGACGAAATATGGATGGGCAAAAGACAGAGACACTATTGTCATATTAGGACTCACACGCAAAGACGACTAGACGCGAAGACGTGTCTCCATACTGTCCTGTGGTCTACTTATCGGATAACACATGGAAACCCCTCACTGCCTACCGAAAGTCGCGAGAGACTGAAGCTCAAGGTCTACTTACAGAGAAGAAATTCAGTTGTGAACTACGGCGTTCCATGGAATGGATAGAATACAAGGGTTGCGAAGATAGTGTAGCGTATTTTTTAGTCCACTTAACGTTTGTACCTGTCTGAAGCTGTCTGTCAAATTTCAGGTGACCCTACTTGAAAAAGCCAATGAAAACATCTTCAACAGCCCTATGATGAGTTACCCTCATATATGTAAACTGCTCTACTAATGAGTTAGGCCTAGAAAAAGATGGAGGTGAAGCAAAGGACAGAAGGAAAAGAAAGATTACTAGTAATTCAGCGAACGCAATAAATCCTTCCAACTAGATTGCGAATATGAGTATAATTGTGTGAGAACATTTTAGATGCACCCCATAGAGATGGAAAACTGTAGCAAAAAGTTCTGGAGCCAAAGTTTCATAGAAATAACAACCACAGTAACATTCTTGTCGTTCTCACTCAGAAAAACGAACATTTTCCATGGCCAAACTAGTCACAGTATTCATCTGCCGACTAACGCAGTCTGTCTTTTTGCAGGCAGCATTAGGGAGCTAACGGGTGAAAATCCGGTGGGAACACAGATGACCGTAGAAATAATAACAGTCATGCTAATGATAATAACAACAGTAATTCGCGTGATCATATGCCGATAATAATCAGGACAGTGTGATTATGCGGTCACACTATTAACATAAGCCACTTTGTTCGTTGCCCATGTGTGTCGACAGAACTGGATCTTTCACACCCCTCTTGGTGCATTAGCGCGCCACGCTTTGCCCCTCTCGTATAGGGGCCCCGCCCATTAGAAACTCGTTTTGAAGAAGCTTGTGAGGAAAAGAACAAGCAATACATTGATGCACTTGAACTGGAGAACCTCGAGCTATGTTCTCGCGTCAATCTGGATCCATTAATGACTACAAATTTGATGCTGATAAGCTGTGCATGTGCACGGATGGAGAAGGGGACAGTAATGAGGGCAGAATGTATAGATGTTTGAAAAGATCAAACGTACCGCGACTAGAGCATGGCTGAAACTTTTGCCGCGGTACTTTAGACTACGAGTGTATATATGCGAGCTGTGCCAAAACGAGTCACTTATTTCTATTATTATTGAGGCTACCACTATTATAACCATTACTACTACAACTGGCAGTACTATTACCACCACTATTACTACTGCCGCCATCACCACCAAGACTGCTGATAATAGTGGTTGCAGTATACGTAAACTTCTGGTACGATGTACATTTTCGTTTTTAGTTAGCCTTAAAAATGAGTGGGAAAACAGTTTGCTTATTTTACCTGTTCCCCTGATTTTCACGTGGCGTAAGCCATTTTGTTATTACTTGGAGATTTTAGTGTAGGTACTTGACGGATTTCGGATGTTGTTGTTTTTGGCTCTACGAGACAATTGTTCACACACTGATCTGGTTTATTGTGCTTTCACGTTCTACAGTCCATTTGTAACGGGGGAAAAAAGAGCAGACCGATAGCTAACAAGAACTAGCTAGATTGTTGAAGGAAATGTTAGGTAAAAATTTGTTGCAGATGACTGGGATTGATTTAAGCACTATCGAAATTAAGTCAAAAGGTTGATATTACTTGTCGCAAGTGTACATACCTTCTCAACTTGTGCAGTCGATCATTTGGAAGATCCAGCAAAGTATACTAATGCTATCCTTAATCTTTGGACGGATATTTTAGTAAATTCCAAATTGTAAATAGGGGAAACTTCTGCAAAAGTTTTTCTGTGTATTTAATTTTCGATGCTTTCACCGGCAAAATGTACTCGAAATAAATGAACAGTTATTTAAGCGACTAAGATACGAGGTAAGACATTTTCCGTTGATGAGATTCCGGCAAATCACGGGAAAAATAATTACTAGTTCTGTACTTTTCTTCACATATTGTGATGGGACAACAAGCAACATGCTAGAAATTAAGAAAAATTGCTCCGTGGGAAAGAAATCGTGCCAGTGGTCAGGTCCTTAATGATAATAGTGAATAACCACGCAGATGCTAAACTGGAATATGACAGGACTCGATGCAAATGACTTTAGAATTTAATACAGTTTCACGAAATGCGTTGAATTTGTTAGATGTAGAAAAACTCGCGTTTAGCCTTCAAAAGCGGAGGTCACGCAACAAGATCAAAGCCACTTCAGAGTGACCTACAGAGGTAGTTATTATATCAGTGGAATAGAGATTGTGCAATAATGAATGTTTATTCGAACAATTGGTGATTGCGGAAATCACTACAATTCGGTGGTGATAGTGTGAACCACCTGGGACTATAAGATCATTGCCGGCAGTTGCCAAACGGATAAGGTCGCGGCGTTTGGACGTGAAGGTCGCGGATTCGAATCCTCCCACCGCCGGTCAACTTCCCTACTTGGCAGCCCTTTTTTAGCCGCGGCTCCCTTCCTGAAAAATGATGTACATTATTGTTTCATTGACAAAGGAAGTAAAAGATAAAAGATGGCCGTTTCTATACCATCTAGCGACGTTACGTTTTGATTACCAAAAGTGTCGGTGAATTTTCTCCTTTTTACTTATCTCTGTTTCTCTTCACGCCTTGCACACGGCACGAAGAAACTGTTTACTGTGCAACACACCTTACTAAAATCCTACTGCTTCGTCGAATATCGAGATCATGGGGGGATCCAATGCGAGGATATGTAGGATCAACTATTCGTTAACTTCATAAGAAAGGAGGAGTTTTTAACCCGATAAGCCGAACGAGCTCCATCACAGTGAGAGAATGTTGACTTTTGAAAATGGAAGTCATTCAGGCTTTCGATTTCAGTAATTGTGGGAGCGATTTCAGTTACCCTCCACATCGATTTCACCCCGTCCTCTGTCAGGAGGTGAATCAAAAGCAGTATGCAACATAAGAGCAAACTGACAACAAGCAAACCATATTATTTTTACAATACCATAATGAAAGTGATTGCATTTCTCTCCCAAGTCACATAGCACTGGAGCAAAACAGTAAAGATGAGCAGGATATGACGAATGTTATGAGTGATCGCCTGTAATCAAGAGTCTTCATTAAACTGATCTAAATCATGCCATCACCAGTTACACATCTACGTAGTAATATTCAATTGCCTAGGACCTCGTTCCTGGAACGGATATTATGGTTGTGTCACTACTGAAGGGAATAAGCAGATAAATTATAGGAAAATAGCTTAATGTTAACTAGCAAACTGGTTTGAAGAGCCATGCATTTTTGTTAATAAAAGATTGGACTGGCATCTTTCGGGGAAGAAAATTGCATTCGCAATTCACGTCCATGAAAGCTCAGCGATCAGTACATATGTACGGTAAGCCGAATAAGACCTCACCCTCCTAGTTCGATCGCAGCCTGAACAGCCTAGGTTTATATGTGAAAACACCAAATGCGTTTTCCTACTACCTGGCACATATGGCCCCAATGGTGATGCGCAACAAATTCTCTAATGTCCGAAGCACTGAGTTGCCGTTGTAACAACGGACACGGCGACCATTTTTGGTGCTTTTAGTCGAGCGCATTCGTAGTGAATTCACCTTAAAAAGCTTTGCTCGACCTTCATCACCAACAAATCCGCTGAAAGTCTACAGCCTGTTCCATGAAATTCCCGACGGCAGTTGAAACTGGCATTCAAATTTTGCTCCGTCAGTTTTATTCACCATGCTGTCTAGGTCCAATCTAAATTAGTGTGAACTTTGAATAATTCAAAAGCTTTTCGAATCTTCTCACGTAAATTTGTCTTGACCTCAGTTAAATATTGGCACCGCAAATGCTTTGATGACTCAGAATAATGGGGTGTCAAAACTGACAGTGATGAGTTTTACAGATGGCCAAGTGTTTCATACCAATCTAAGCCCTCGAAAAGGATTTGCAAAACCCCCAAACCATGTAGTTGGTCAGTGGGAAACCTGGGCATCACTCTTTGAACACATACGTGACACATTTCTCGATTAAGGACAAATAGACGTAATTGGCCTTATGCAAGTATAATCATACGGGTCAGAGCAAAACTTAAGAGGCATACGGATTAATCATCTGACAGAATATGTGCAAGTAGCATGACATGCGGTAATATTTACTGGTGGATTCGTCTGTGTAAAGGATGACCAATAAACCGAACGTAAAAAAAATTGGGGTCAGTTGAAGGGAGAACGGCATAGCATGAACCGTCGTCCATGCAAACAGTGGAAAGGTAGCTCACCTGTAGAGTCGCATTGCTCCTCATTTCTACACTCGTGCTTCTATTTCCTTGCTGTCCTCGGCTCCAGGTTTAAGTAGGCGTGATTTTGCGACTAGACTCTTGCGACAAACCTGTATTGATAGCTAAGTCCAGAATTCCTAACATTAACAAAAACTAGCTCCTGTCATCGTCTGAGAAATGGTTTCCCCTTTACTGAACTCTTTACTTGATTCAACTCAGTCCGGCAACGATCATTACGTCAGAGTTGTAGAGACTAGACGTCAGTTTTCCCCGACCTCTGCTGCAGCCACTGTCGGGCAAATCTAACGGGCTGGGGTACAGTCCTACGGTAATTCATGTTTATTTTTACCTTACTTTCACTGCGTACACCGCCCTGAGAACAACAGTGGTTCCATTGCAGAGGCATCGGATTAACGGTTAACATAAGTGGGAGGGAAAGAGGGGGAAAGAGGAATGAGATAAGAACAAGAGCAATCTTTTGTGTTTTCATCTTACCCATTTTGATTTTTAAACTCTATTTAGGATTATGAATTTCGGAACAGGAATTCTTCACACAAGCAACACAGCACTAGTTCCGGTGATTTCTGTGCTTTCTATCGTTGACCGTGAGCAATCGACATTCCAGATAGAAGGACGGAGATCACCAACTTAAACCAGGACCGTCGCTAAGTTTTCACGTTTCCATTCTAAGTCACAGCTTAACCAGTATGTGGCCTGTTCCACCTTTGTACAACTAGTGAGAAAAGTGCACGAATGGGTCAGCACACTCACAACACTTGTTCAAACCACCAGAAAAGAGTTGGGACGCTTACCTTGGTTACAGGGCAACTGTCAGAACTGAACACTCGAATGTGCACCTTATCAATGACCATTCGATGTCACACAGGATTCATTAACGCGTTGGAGATATCAACAGTTGAATACAAATAGCCTCTGGTCACTTCGCGAGGTAGAGCCAGCTCTGTCAAAATTAAGATGAAAAAATAAGGACTGTAAAATTTTACACCTTTCGTCGGAGAGAAAGGTAGACGGAAGGGCAGTGCCACAGGTGTTGCAATTTTGTGAAAACTCTTACGGTTCTTTGAATACGTGATAGTGGTAGCGCAGCACTGAATATTCACTTGAGTAATTCGTGTCTGCGATGTCTCAGGAATGTTTGCTCAACAAGCGGAAAGTCATCGATTTGATTCCGGCGACGTAATGTGCAATTCGATATGAAACCAGTTCACAACAAGTGCCCTATACGGCTACGGACGCAACGCCAATTTGTGCCACTGTGACGTAAGTCTTTGCAATGAAACATTCATGCAAATACACTAGCTATCAATTCATTTTCGAAAAGCCCAAATTTTTCACAATTCATCCTCCGTTACAGCCTTAAGATGAGCATTGACAATGTCTATTGGATAATTCGGTGAACTGCATAAATCCCTCACTGCTAATATCATTCCTTTCATCTTCATTCTCTCTGCAGTTTAGTACTTAGTCCGCGGTGCTCTCTTCTGTTGAGGATATGGATACTCGTCTAATTGCTTCACTCCAAGAGTTCAAACGGACGACAGTACTGGGATAACATAACTTATTAAGATGTTTGTCCAAAACTTGTAAACCCATATAGGGAATATTCTAACAACTGAATCCGACAAATTCGCTACAGCGTACCGTCACCCTAGCTCCTATCAAGTCCGCCTGCGATACTCGTCATGACCCACAGTTTGGGGCGAATTAGTGACGTCTGCTACCGTTAATTATTTTTTCTGACATAAGCAATTAGTAATGTATTGTATTGTATTGTATTGTATTGCATTATTTTGTATTGTATAGTCTTTCGCGTACGATGCGTAATGTCGCATTTCAATAAAAAAAAATGTGAGGGTAAAAAATAAAATAAGGGAAAAAGAAATTAATAAATAAAGTGATAAAAGGATACACTCATCGCCTCGTACATAATATAAAAGAACTTATCCAGGAATAATCATAACACATTAGGACAGGTTGCTCAGAAATTCAGCTGAAATCCGGTGACGGTTTGTCACAATTCGCACTAGATATGAGACAGTGGAGTTCCCATAGGTATTGACTCTGGAAGGTATGAGACGAAAAGCGGATCGTGTAGAAATATGAGGGCGACACTTTGAAAGATCGTTGTGCAGAGGATGCGTGGAATCGAAAAGAATTTTGTGAGCAAATTCTTGATCTCATCAGAATCTTAAAATACTGTTGGGTTAATCGCTATCCAGCTGATGATGCCACGCATTATTGTTTTCCGTTAGGTCCATTTCTGGATCAGTCTCGGTTTCCACGCTTAAGGTTTGGACTCTCACTGAGAAGCTGCACTGTAAAAGTCAACTGAAAACAAATAAATTCACAGAAGTTTGGCCCGGTCTTTCTCGATGAAAGTATTCTTTGAAGTCGCATGGCTTTCAGTCGCTTCCCGTTTCTATTAGGGGCTGGTATTTTGCGTGTTTAGAATGATATTCCAGTTAAGGGTTGTGGTTCATATTCCGTTCAATTAGTTCAACCACCAATCTGCATGAGCGCTTTTGGTTTTGACTGCTACCTCGCAGTCTTGCGGCCGCCTTTGTGATTGAACCAATTTTACACGTGTTTCCTCTCGGCTTCTTTTCACAAAAGCTTTAATTAGAAATAAAGGGGGACTTTGGGCTGGCCTGTTACTTATAATATTTCTCTACTTACAAGTGTTATTGTGCCTGAATATTTCTGAATAATGTACAGGAACGTACCAGAAATGGAATAATGCAAAAGGTTGAGACGAATTTAATCCATTTTTGCAAATGACGGATAGTTGTCCTAATTCGAGGATAAAATATTTCCACATTTGCTTTGGATAAACAGCGTTATCACCAGAAAAGTAATAATCCTCATATGGGGTAATGACTCATCTTATTTCCGAATATATCACGGCCCAAGTGTCCGCAGCTTTCCGGGGCACATTGGAAGAAAACGAACGTAAATTCTCGGTGCCGTGGTTTCGGATGTCTCGACAAGTTGGTTTTTATCATCACGAGAAAATTTTCTTTGGAAAATAGTGGTGCTTAATTAGCCAATCCTCACAGATGAGTAGGCCGAAACAAAGAGAGGCGTGAACGTGAGAAACACAGTGCAGGAAAACTGCGTGTGTACATCCACGAGCAATGGTCAAAACGATTCCGAAACAATCCTATTCTTGGATCTAATTATACGTTTCCTGAGTGCTCATTGGAGAGGTTGAAAGTGCAGAAAATTAAATGTAACTCCAAGAATTTCAAACATTACGTTTTCAGGATCCCAGTTAGAAATGGGTCTGACTTCCCAAATAATTCAATATTCACAGCCAACTGTCTTCATTGTTATCATAACTGAAGAACTTCTGAGGCGCTGCGTCACGATCATTTAGTACAGTAGATTGACGCTGATTTCACATTCTGATTAATTGAGGAGAAAACAAATTTGCCTCTCACTGAATGATTACGATGACTTTATATGGTTCGTGAGCCAACTTAACACCGCAGAATAAGTATTCACATAAAAAATCGTTTAGTAATTATTTGTAAGGCAGTCTGTAGAATAATAGATTTTCTCCTAGGTTAGCAGTCGGTTGACACGAGTCGACCAGAAATCACTGCGGATAAAAAATATAATGCCATTTCTAGTCTACCGCTGTTTTGCGAAACAACATCATAAGCGTCACCATCGTTATCACTATCACCATCCGAATCATAAGGTGAGACATTAATTGAATCATCCGAATCATCACCGTCATCCAAATTGTCATTGGCAAGGTCAAACTGATCACCAACATTATCGTTCTCATTGGAACAAGCACCATCCGAATCATCATCATCAGCAGCAGCATTTTCATCAGTGACTTGATACAGAACAGCTCAAACTCAGATTATTTTCAACATGTATCGCACATGACAAATAAAGATTGATTTACCCGTTTGCAAAATGCGTTGCCCGAGAAAATATACTTGCTCTGCCCTAGGCCGAGCTGTTAAAATCATCCTGAGACTGCTTAGTGATGTCCATAAGTTAGTGAGACGTGAAAAATGTTATATAAACACAAAAGTGACTTTTGGTGTTTGTGATGCTCAGTTTTTATGCCTCTTTACATTACTCGATCAGCAGTATTCACTAACTGCATTTTCAGTGCAACGTACAATGTTAGACATTTTGTGTTTAGGACAATACCTTTCAAACCATTAGGTGGGATCCAGGCCAAACTACAATAGGATAAGTTGACACATTACTGCCCCCTGGGGTATGAACCCCATCAAGATCAATCAAACAATAGCACAAATTCCTCCGAAATACGGTTACATTTGCACGAAATTGGGGTTGAACGTCAAACTGAGTTTGAAAGTGTTCGCTAAAACTGCACACCGGTGTAAACAACTCAAAACTGACGAAAAATGGTCGGTTTCGGTTTTCGTCTTACATCTACCTTAATTTATGACATTCATTGGATTGAATTTCCCAATAGACAAACCGTGTTCTCGCCCACAGATTCCTACGGCGACGTGCTAGCATGGAGCGCGCTTTTTAGCCAGCATTTAGTGTCCAAATATCGGATCATCTGGATCGTTGTTTTTGTGCTGTATTTACAGACAATGGTAGAATCACACATGAAAATAATCCGAAGAAACCTGTATCACATGATCTGAATGAACAGGAATTGGACTTCACAAAAGTGATTGCTCGCTTCCACATTTTTCAGGCAGTTTCTTTATTCGAATACGGTCAAATGATCAAAGGCCAATCATGTGACTTTCCATGATCAAGCATATTTGGCGAACTAAGCACGATAAAAGAAGTCAGGATTATGTGAGTAAAGGGAAGATAGAAAATCATTCGCACGGTATAATGGCACTGTGTTCGCAGCCCGTAGATCATTAAAGAGGGATTATTCAGTCTTTGTGGTGCTATCAGACCAGTGTGATTTCTTGCTCGAGTTTAATATGACAATATGGGACTTGTCTTTTGTGAAACAGTCGAATCTGAATTAGCACCATCCACCTTATCTTTATGACACACTGGAACCCACGCAGTTATGTGCTTCACAATCAACATTTTTTGCGTGGTAGGAGATTTGTTGTGATTTCCAGATAATTCATCAGGTAATATCAATTCCCAACTTACTAAGCAACTACGGTGCATCTGCTTTGTCCTCGTGAAGAATCAGTGGCAGCGGCGCTCAAACCACGGCGTGTACCCGCGATGAACAACGGTGAGTCGACCATCATAGGTGCTGAACCACCTGAATGTAGTGTCCTTTCGATGAGGTTCATTCAAGGATGAGAATTAAATATATACCGTACATCTAAACATTTATTCACTCATAAACAGTTGAGCACATTTCGTCCTGACAAGTACGGTCTGAAGCATAAAACCTCAAAATAGAATAATGTTATTATACCGAGGTTGACGTCTTTAGTTCGAACCCCCGCCAACGCCAGCCTCTTCATTCCATAGGTTTTGATGACTAAAGTTTTTCCATATATTTTTGCTTTAAGGCAAAGATCATTTTCACCAGGAACCCAATTTCTTTTGGAATCATAAGGGCCTAATGCATACAGCCTGTTGCATTGAGAAACACTTATCGTGAAGCCTAATTAATGGACTGTAAGAACACATTTCAATACCTTGGATAACAACTAGTTTTTCGAATATGAATCCAATATTGCACTCTACTACTCATTTTTTACTACTAACTAAATGACTGTAGTTACCTTCCCAGAAATCGGTGACCCGTTCAATCAGCAATGAACGCTAACCACTGCCATAGTGTCATAATGGCATGTGGACTTCGATAAGCTGAATATTCAAAAATGGTTATTGAGCTTTTGAGGCTGCTTGTTCCATGGAACAGGATATTGTCATAAAACACGATTAGTTGGTACTGGCCTGTGCAACAGGACCGCACATGGACTCACTTCAAAATTATCTTCATTCGTGAACGACTTTTGGCGCACACAATACATCCAGTGCTACCAAACTGAGAAATTTTATTCGTGAGATGGGATTTTACCTAGTATTTTTTCCTATGGAGAATGGTGACTCGCCAACTAAACCCTTTTGGCTCGGTTTCCTACTGGACCGTGTGCATCGGTTCTCGCCGTCAGCCCCGAAGGTTAACCACAAAAATCGTTACCTATGACCTCGGTTCTCTGTTTCGGAGGGAATGTTAGACTGCTGTGATGGGTCCACTTCTGTCTATTTCGATCAGTTTCCAAACAAACCTCATCCGCAGAAGGCGGTTTATCCTGCTCGTTTTATCGCAGCCCTTCACTTTCACAGATTTTGGTACGCATCTGATGCTTGATCATTTTGGATAGAGACCCAAGGTGAACCTGAAACAGTTTGGAGGGAGCATTTCGTCCGGGTCGGAGTCGCAGACCTCTTTGCTGCTGAGTGTTTTCTATAGATAGTGTGAACCCCGGGCTGATTTGACAGCTTTCTGGCCTCAGTCTCAGGCGAAATAATGCAATGACGGAGACATTTCACTGCCTGGCATAGCCATTTGTATACCTTAGAATAGTGATAAAACGGTTTTACAAGGCTTCAAATAAAAATAGGCAAAATAAAGCGACACGTCGTGATTACCGTCCGCTCCCCGGTAAGCAGAATCACTGAGGACAGATTCTGACTTTTGAGTTTTTCCTGACAGTCCGTTTAGTTTCCGCGCGCACTATCCCCTTCATTTTACCCTAGAAAGTTTCACCGACACGCAATTCGACAATTATCGGTGCATGCCAAACGGTGAAGCTCAGCGATCAATAAACTATAAAATCCACTACCCGGCTGAAGTAATGTACCATCTGAAGCTGAGACAGTTAAAAAGATTTTGGTAAATCGCATGTTTAAAAACCAAAGGTCGATCTTGTTTGAGTGCTGGTCTGAAATAAGGTCAACTCAACCAACTTTATGAAGTTTCCCTTTCCAGATGACTGCTTCCATTACCGCAAGGTTATCTTAACCGTCCAGGTATGCTGATACACAGCCAACACAGTCAAAAGACAAGGTCACTCAAACATGACAGTTTCTTCTAAAGTGTGCCAACTTAATGGAACAAACACCGCGGTCCCCTGAGTACATCTTCCTGACTGGAATTCGCTCCCACATATAATATAAAAATAATTTCTTGCTCCTTCGACTTTAGTTTACATTCTGAAGGTTTACGTTTGCAATAGTAGTGGTGGTAATAATAGTAATAATGTTTTAGCGGTAATAAAAATTGCATTATTAATATTATTATTAGTTTATTTTGTTTTGTTGTTTTTGTTTTTGTAATTAATAAGTGTACGAGTCGTGGTCCGGGTGAAGTCGATCAATGATTTGCAGTCCGATTCGTCCAGTGATTCACTTCACCCCTCCTGGATAGCTCTTCGAAGCCTCAGAGTAAAGCCTAGCCCAGCTTTCTGCGAAACGCAATAGAAGACAAGATTGTTTCGCAAATTCTACGGTACTACTCGAGAGTCAAAAATTACGTACACAGCAATCATACCTTTGGGAGTGAGCCTCAGTCAATATACAGCGGAAAGGTAGTCAAAAATAAGACAAAAATCTGTGTAACTCGAACGCCCGATGAAAAGGAATAAATCAGAAGTACCTGTCCTGGGGGTCAACCGAGATTCTGCACGCCTGATCAGGCTCCACAAACACGTTCCTGAGGGTGACAGCTGGAAATCAACGTGAACGAACTGAACGTATGCGGTCTACCAACGTGCGGGATAAAGCGAAGCGGACCATAACAAAACAAACTGTCTTAATTCAGGGTGACCCGTGACTACACAAAATGTCCGAAAAATAGCCTCAACCAGGGAGCGCGTGGACCAAACAAAAGTAAATATATTGCGCAGAAAATAAACGACAACTAAAGTCAGTGCCATTGCCAGGAAGTTGGACAAAAATTATCCGAGTTCGGATAAAGAAAGAACAGAAGAAAAGAGGCAAAAATCTTCAATAATTCAGGAGGTTACGATAGTAGTAGTAGCAGTAGTAGTAATAATAATAATAACATTAGTATTAGTATTAATAGTAGTAGTAGCAGTAATGATAGTAGTAGCGACAGTGGTGTCAGCAACAGTAGAATGATGACTTGGATCAGTTTCACAGTGCTCTAATTCATTCCAGCAGTCTAAATCCAACAGAAAGCATAGATATGCGAACTTAAAAATGAAGAGCACCGTAAACCTGGATTAAGGTAATCAAACACGACAGCGCAAGGATTCCTCTGAAAGCTAAAATTATTGAAGACGACTACAACCGAAATATCCTAATGTAAATGAGGTTTTCTGAAGTAGGGGATTTAGTGTAACTTCAAAATAGTTCATCTTACGAAATCAAAGCACAGTTCATAAGACGGAACCGCAGACGCATCTAGTAGATGAGCCAACAACAACACGTTCATCATTCTAACCCTGAGACACAAGGCCAAGCAAAATTCAGAACCTGCTTACGGAGTTGGCTCACAAAATTTATCAAACATCAACACTACTTGATATAGTTCCCATGTCAGTCTTTGGGTTGTGCAAACAGCAGACACATACGGGCCAAAAGAAAGACCACAAATTGAAGATGACTGTCCTTCATGAAGTCAGGAAGCTACAGTAGATCTTGCAGAGCTTTGCTACTTGACAGTTTGCAGTTTTCTCTGATTAGCTCACTTGATCACATCATGAAACCCTTGATACAATAAATTAAGTTTCTTCCAGAGCAGTTTGTGAGTTATAGCTGCAGTATGGATTTGGTACACTCTGTGGCTCTTGTTGGTCAAAATGTTAACAACTCTACTAAAATAAGCTATCAAGAACGACGTTTCTTCTGAATCCTAGGTGAATAGAGCATCATTCTGGCAAGGTAGACCAGAACCCTCGAAGGAGAATGCTTTCGGGTACTTCCCTTGAATTCCGAAAGTACTTTCGCTTTAGAAGAAAACTCATCAATGTCAGCAGCATCCGTGTTTTGTATCTAGTACACCGTTAAGAAATTGCTGTGTAGTTAAACTAATACCTGAATGGAAGACCGTGACCAGGCATCCTTCGATCAAAACAGAAGTGTTTTTTGAATCACTGAATCCCTTTATCCGCTTTGTCAAAGCAGAAAGAAAAAATGCAAACTTTTCGTCTACTCTTCTAGATTGTAAATGTAAAACATTAAAATATAATGAGCAGTAGATTGTGAAGATCACAGTGGATTGACCTAGATGGGAAGTTTCGTATGTATACTTGTCGATAAGTATAGTGACAGGCGGGCTGATTGCCGTGAGGGTTAATGCCAAGGTGGACTACTGCTTGGGCTCAATCGTTTCTGTGAGCAAAGCGCTGGATGATATTTGCTGATAAGCGCAGCCTTACAGAATGCCTTTAGTTTTGGGTTTGCATTCCGCACTAGTACTTTCAAAGATTGGGTAGTCAGCTTTGTGGTCCGATGTGGCTAAGTGTTTCACGATCGAAGAGATCGGAGATATTTTCATCGAGTCAGTTAGTATCTCATAGGAATGGATAAAATATTTCTTCAACATGTATCCATTTTGCAGTTCCCAGCACTAGATGAATTTCGCTTTGTCTGGCTCAGAAAATAGAATACTTTTGAAAAAACTACATGGTTAATGTAGGTAGCAGACTGGATCTGACCTCAGTGGAGGGATGTTATGTATCACTGTGTATTCGTTTAGGCTAACAGAGAAAGAGGAGCTCATACCACCGTTTTGCACTGATAGCATCTAGTTAGTCAGACTTTATCTGACTGTTATCCAAGCTCACTCTCTCTCGGTAGTTTCCAGAACCCTTCGGTTTCGATTATAACAAGGAAGAGAAAGAGAGCATGTGTGGAGTTCAGCTGCAAGCAAGCGAATAGACTCTCAGTTGGTATGTGAACTAGCTAGAACAATCAGGACACGATGTCATATGCGGACAAGATAGACGACTTGCAACTGGACTACGAACTATGTCAGAATTTTACTGTCCCACAACCCGCATCGTACTCCTTGTATGCATCACTCCGCAAGCATTTGCGCGAGCTCTTCCTATATACAGGAATAAAACTTGCATAGTCCATAGACAAGTTAGGAGTTGACAATCACAGTCTGAAGACTATCCAATTGAAACTTGACGAAACTTCTCACTTAGAATCTCATTTGAGTCACTTAGACTGTGTGCAGACGATAAGCGGCTTTAAAAAATACATGGCAATTCGTCGGAAGTTTTTCGTCAGTCATGCAAAGCAAACTTTCAAAAGGAGGACACGAGATCCTACTGTCCAAGATTTGTTGCCAGTAGCTTGTTTATCACTCGAATTAGACTTCCCCGGAGGCCGCTTGAACGAATAAGTGTGAAAATCTGTTAGATGGGTCAAAAAAATTCTCGAATTGAGAGAAATTTGTTTAAAGAAAAATATAGAAAATCTTAAAGGTTTTATGCACTCATCAAGGTCAACCATTCGACATTCCAGTCTTCGATCCGATGAATATGTAAAGCCTAAGAGTTGATTGGACAGGATAACAATGAAGCTGGGAATTGCTTTATCAGATACTGACAGGTTCGATTCAAATGCGTGCCTAAGTGGCTACTTAGGTACCAATCCAAACACTAATGTCGATCGTTTGTCATGAGGGTGATTTAAACCAAGGGTAACTGGAACCCAGACAACAATAAATCGCCGTTCATTAAACTGTTGTACAGTTGTCTCCGTAGTAGGATTCATCCCTGAATCCTCGCTCATCTCGGTTTTAGCCCTAGCATACCTGTACGCTATTGATAAAAACATAATCCTGAAAGAGACGCAAAGTCCTGGTCACCAGTCGCCGTGATTCAATCCCTGAAGAGCCAATAGTTTCAAAAAACTTTGTTTGTCAAAAGTAGTAACAAACCAGTTGACTCTTAATCAGCCAAATAAGCATATTGACTACACGCATTATGACAACAAACGGGATTTACGGAACGGTCCGACTGAGACGGTGCGACGGGTTCTGCAAGCCCACCATTCGATAAGTGTAGATTAGTAAGATCTCTGGATTGACCGATAGTCACGAAAACAATCGGTCACGCAAAACTCTTCTTGTCACCTGGGTCCCATATAGGGCTGTCCGGTTTGTTGGATCTTTTGAAATCGCTGACATTTTTATCTTGTAAATTTCACGGGGATTTTGGAATCGGTCACTTGAAGATGACTAAGTGAAAATTTGATTTGACAAATACACTATTTCTCACATTACTTCGGAATTAACTCAAGTGTGGGAACTCTAACCTAAATGGCTTTCTAAGATCTCGTTTACATAGGTCGCAAACGTGATTCATCTTACTTGGGTATTTTTTCTAGCGAGAGAATGATTACCAGATCTCGTGAAGAGGAATTGTATTCTTAACCGACTTCAACATTTTTGATGACGATCCAAAATTATGTGAACAATGCTAGAAACACTACAACTGGTTTGATTTGCACTTGACACATTGTCATAATTACCTACCTCATTCATGCTTCAGGAAGTAAGTACTTGGGGGAATATGGTCATCCATGGGCCATCATCACGGCCAATCCCAAGAGGAAGTGTCCCATGGGAGCCTAACTGTGGATACTGTTTGACTATCAAATTAAACGTATGGCACATCATGTGTACTTTATAATTTCTCACGTAATTTCCGTCTTTTCAGGATGAAATCGCAAAATGATAGGGTGCTTCAGAGAATAAACTTTCGTTTAAGGTCTCCAGCTTATCCAGTCCTCTGCGGACTCAATGCGCGTCATTGATAATATCCCCAGTGGGACATAAAGGGGGTGATGAGCGCTGACGGGACAAATATATGTGGCTGCTACTAGATAGTCTGTCAGTAATTTGTGTGACTCAAGGTCCAGCTTTCGGTGTTCGAGCCCTAATTGTATTGCATTTCTTTTCGTTCAAATGGAACATCTGTACATTACCCGTTAGTGCTTTGCTCACAAGTAACGGTTGGTGAATCAGTTAACACTAATCTATCGCATTGCTTTACTCTCTTGTATGGACAGCAATGCTCATGCAGTAGGAATTCCCCGTGATAAAAACAGGAAATAATCAGGTTGATGTCAACAAAATGGTCTATCGGAAGTCATCCCGGATGAAACCGATTTTTGATGAGCGATTTCGTTGGACACTCATGTGGGCTATTAAAAAGCTTTACGAATAGTGGTCAAGCAGAATTCTTCGCCTAGTAGTGATTTCGCATGCTTATTGCAAACTTTCATTATAGACGCCCTTTAACTGGCTGCACTTGAGTTCAATGTCATCATCAACTAATTTTCATTTACAAAATTTTGGCCTCGTTATGGCACCTATTTGCCCCGTCCAGGATTATTGCTGTTTAAACATTCGACTGGTTTTCATATTCCGTAGAGACCAATCCACCATAACATATCAGGGGTCTATTTAATCAAGATGTACCACTCTTGCTGGTTGGCAGGTTAGCCCTCAGATACAGTCCTACGGTTAAGTCCGTTCGTGCGTTTTATCGCACCCACGTACATTCCTATCGCTTTTGCTCCAATCACTGATTTATGTTCATACTTGTTTCATATGTATATATATATCTATAATATATAATATATAAAACACTCGGAAATGAACGTGGATTTTGTGTACTCACTTGTTTTGATCTATGACAACAAACAATGAGTACAGTACAAAGTTTTCAGCAAGCAAACTTTAGACAATGTGGCAACATTGACTTTCTCTGATCTGACAATTCTGAATTTAGTCATATATCCTCACTAAGCGCAATTGACTGACTGGTAAATCGGTATCATTGCCGATTTTTCCATCAATTGCAACATGATTATAACTAACCCAAACATAGCCCCCTTTAGTTTGCGGCAAGTGATTTCAACTATTCCGATTCCTTTTAAACATTTCGGGTCCCATTTTGGAGAATTATCTTTGTACCATTGTGTGGGAATTCAATCATGCCTCAGTCCCATAACTTACTGCATTTGATCTAAGTGATATTTGTTTTCTCCCACCAGAGTGAACTTCAGTTTAGATAAAATTATCAACAACTATTTTGAATTATCCTCTCAGAAACTGACCTCGACAGATTCAGCGGGTGAACGTTATATGTGTTTATTAAGACCTAAGTAATTCTGTCGGTCTGCTTTCCATTCATTCAAGCAAGTAGACCGAAGTCACGTCTGTTTTCGCAACTTTTCAAACGACAATCTCATTCTTATCCAAAAGTCTCTTCCACGAGGATCCTTTAATTTCTTTTTCAACCCTGTTAAGTGATTAAGTTAGACGTTCCGTGCAGACAACCAATCCCATTTCTGTCACTATTTGTCCGTTCAAGTCCATTTTCTCCTCTAATTTCGGTATCTATTATTAGTTATTGAAATCTCATAGGAGACGAAAGGAGCATTTTTACAATCTCGTCACAATACGGCAGTCCAATGCATCAACCTGATATGGGAAAAATCAAACTTATTGATATGGCCTCCGTTAACAGACTCTGGAATGATAGCAACAGCAAATCCTTGAAGAAAGGTATCCGACTGTTGTTCGGGAAGAAAAGAGACTGGTAAAATGCACCGCAAATAACGACAGTTTTAATTGCAACTTAATCCAACCTTCTACTTATGTCCCAGTTACATTTATACAAGAGGAGTACATGTCAATTGCCCTTTTCCGGAGAAAAGGCATTTGAACTTCATTCCGGCACTGAAATTACCGCAGTAGTGATTCCTGAGAAGCTGCCTTTATCTCTTCCAAAGCACAATGTTATGGCCCTAATTGATATCTTCTCTTTGCCAACACTTCACTTACCTTATCTTTCGCTTTTGACTGCTGGAGACCAGTCACTATTTTCCCACTAAAAATTTGAGAATCCAACTGCTTTAGCCAAAATCTTGCCCCATTTACTTCGTGCTCTGCTGCCTCAAAAGGACACATTAAAGTGCTTAAGCGTTTGCGATCCTTTATGAATCCACCTGATGACCCCGTCCACTTTGCTTGTGAATCCAACAGGACTATGACCGGCCTATAAAGAGTCAGAACTGTTAGTTACCAACTCCGAAGTGTTTCATGGTACTGTTCTTCATAGTATCCCCTTTATACGTACACTAGTGAATTAGTGGCACAACAAAGCAGAGAATGTGATTACCCTGTACAATATTAGAAAATTTGAGTCACCTCAACCCAAGGAGTCGTTAAGTTTGTTGTTCAGTAAATGTTTACTGACTCGAAAACACCGAAAATGGACATTTCTGGAAAAAAATTCTCCAACGAAATTGCCCCGTTTTCGTGTTCCCGTCCAGTTTGCTCAATCTCATTTGAATATCAAAACAGAATGTCCTACAGACGAGGGGGAATTCGGTCGTTGTGGTAATGGAGATATTTCTTTCATCCTAAGAAAGTGGCCCCTGTACAAAACAACCATGTCTCCGAAAGAAGTTCCGTGTTTCAGTTTACCAGAATTCATTAAACATGCTATTTTGAATCGAGTGGTCTTCTTTCACTCGGACGTAAATCGGAGAGGATTAGATTTGAGTGAAGGATGTGCCTCATTTAAAATCTTACCCCTGCCTGAATCTTTATTTTTTCCAGAATATGTTTTGTGTCTTCGACGGACAATTAGTGGAAATTCCCTAACCAGTGGACATTGACTTAGGAATTGTAAAGCTCCTTCATTTATGACATAAAAGCAGTTTCACTTTAGAGGTGCGGGATGCAATATCGAGAAGATGAAAAAAATTACTGAAGTGCAATGGCAAGCCAGTCGGTTGCCCCTTCTTATTAGTGCTGGATTTTCAGCAAAACAAGCGACGGACTGTTGGGAATTAATATCATTTTGTTATTAATAACAAGTTCGTGATGCATCATGGTTACGATTTGCGTGTGGTGGCTGAAATGGGATACCGACTAAATTCATTCATCTCTTTGCAAACTAGATTATTATAGAAAAGGATATATATATATATATATTTATATACAGTTCAGTTGGCGGATTAATTGTTTGACAGAGTTTGTCCTGCAGATTTCGCATGTTTGTCAAAATTGTCTAATTACAGGATGGTCTAGCGATGGAGTTCAAAGTTTTCTTGCTTGGATTAAAGACTAGCGGAAAGGAGTCGGGGGGCACATTAGTGAAAAGTACAGACATTTACAAAAGGTCCATCGCTAGTATATGACGATCTTTGTTGGAGAAACGGGGCGGACACTTTCGGGTGGGGTAATCGATTCACGAGTTTGCGTAAGGCAGTAGTTGTGATGGGTCTTCTTTGATGAGGATCAAGACGGGTGCACAAAAGGGGGAAGTAAATGTACCAGTCGGAACCGAACATTTTAGCCAATGGTGATAATATTTCGGACTAATAATTCTGATTGTTCTGTAGTGCACGTCGGCTTGAACACGTTCCTTGTAAGCTTAGGTTCAACGAACACGGTTATTTGCAATCATTGAAACTGCGAAGTCAATGACTGCATGGATCTGTAAAACACATTGACTCTTACGCTCTGAAATTTCCGTGCTGTTATGACATTTAGATCCCTGCCATACTATCAGGCTAGTCTTGTGACTCCATCGAAGCACACAACTGCAAATAGTCAGTTGTATGCATGAGTGTGGACCGGACAAAACATGGAATTTGGTGGCAACTTGGTTTTCAGCACCTTCCTTCTAGAGACGACAGTAAAGGAACTAGGAATTGAGAGATCTGTCGGTCAGTTCATTTTGGGCAACTGCTAACCATGCACCAACGTGCTCCGGTTGTGGTTGCTACCACACATCATCATCTGATCAAGCAGAAAAAGAATGGAAAATAATAAAAGGTCGACTTTAACGTAATAAATCGTGAAGCCGTGCAGAAGAAGAAAGGTTTTGAATGCACGAATGGCAGTGACTGCGGTGCAGAGCCATATCATCTATCGTTCTGAATCATTGGATTTCGTGGACCTCAATCCGGTAGTCTGACTCCACCTATACCAGACAGTCCACTGGTTAAAGCTTTCATGCTTTTACCCTTGTCATCAACTGGCCATCTCGAACCATCCTGCAACCATTACCTGCTTCGAAGAGCAGTCTACAACGAAGCAGTCGTTCTGTGGACATGCGTAAACATGTTCCAGTCACTCCGCCTGTTCTATAGACCTGTTCTATAGACTAGATCATAGGACCCAGTGCCTTCAGCCTAACTTGAGTTAGTCACAAAATTCTCCCACCATATTCTACCAATAACATGAAGACAACATTATTCAAACACTGAAATTCTTCGCATATGTTCTGCTCTCAACGGCCCTGTTTCGGGGCCGTAGAGCGATACCGATTTCAATGTTGCCGTGTATACTCGACCTTTGATCGATAACCGGAAGTCACGCTGATCCCACATATGCCTCAACTTAACAAATACCAATCGAGCTTTCTATTTCCACGAGGAAAATTCATCTGATTTACGACCACCATGTTTGATAAAACTACCGAAGTAAACCCCATTTAGTTTTCCCTTGCATCAACAAGGTTCGGCTTTGACCCGCTCGGGTCCTCCATCAGCACTTTAGTCTTCAAAGGTGCAAAACATATCAGTTTTCCCATACCATCATTTAGACGATCAAGAAAAACGTGTAACTTACTTAAATCTTTACTTGGTAGCACAACATCGTCAGACAAATTCCCGCCTGAGCAAACATCTTTGCAACTATTCTCATAGTTCAGTGGCAAAGTTAAAAAAGGAAGGGTAAAGGGGAGCGACTTTGACGAACAATACTTCTCGTTATGAATTTGGCTGAAACATTGTCATAAGCAAAAACGCCGTTTGGGCTGTTCCCCTACAGATATTGGATAAGTGAAACGAACTTCTATAGCTAATCCTATAATGGAAGGCTGCGCCAGAGAACCGCACGCTCGACTGAGTATAACACCGCTTTCAAATCAAGGTAGACAGAGTTTGTGGGTTGACGAAAATGTCTTATCAGCTGTTGCCAATTGAACTTTGATCAAAATAACCCGCACTGTGACGAAGACAGGCTTGATTCCCAAGCATACACCCTAGCGAGTACCAGATTATCGGCACAGGATAACGCGATGTTTACTAAACTAATTCCTCTGTGGTTTTCACATGAAGATCTATCAACTTTCTCGTAAATCGACACAATCGCCAATTCGCACCAGGCCTTAAGAATCTCTTCCCTTACCCTGATTGATCCCAGGAGTTTCGTTAACTCCGATGCTAACACTTCACCACCATACTTGAAAAACACTGGCGACAACCCATCTGGTCCATCAGCTTTATGCTTTCTCAGGAAGCTCATCTCCATCAACTCCATTTTGGATGGAGAGTTGGTAGCCACCTACATTGGTTCAACTGCGGGCATAACTGGAAGGCCCATTATGGCTGTGGCCCAACTAAACTGCTCCCTAAAGTGTCCTCCCTAAGGCGACCGCCGATGGTCCTGAGAGTGAATCAGTGTACCCTCGGATTCCTTAATCATTTCGCATACACTCGGCTCCCGTGAACCAGTATGCCTTATCAGAAGGTAAAGGTTGCAACTGTTTCCCACGTCCAGTCTTTTCCAGTCCCCTATACTTTCCTATCAACCACTGCTTCCGATGGTTTCTGATAGTCCTGTGCTGGACAAGTGGATGTGTGCTGGTATGACCATGGACTAGGCACAAACAAAAACGACCATAAACCAAAGCATGACCTGAGTCCGCAGGTGTGGACCCGATTGAACGGCAACCTTCAATTAATTCGCGCCGCCGGTGACCGTTGGCAATGTAATCAACTTAAGTTCAACCCGATGAAGGCAAAGTAGGATGCTAGGTGAGCCGAGGTACCTTTACATGACAAAAAGTGTTTGCCGGAAACGGCCTGTAATCAGAACAAACTTCGATGAGACAACTGGCATTGTCGGTTCGATCGGCTGGGACAGAAAACCGACCTCGTATGTCCCATTCTGCCACCACTTAGTACGTAGGTTGGGCGTTACGAACGGTAGCAACAAACACAACGTCCGTTGAACGCACACTACGGAGAAACCGAGATAACTTCTGGTATAAATCATTTTTCGCCTCAGAGGAGCTGCAATCGGTGGGGGCATACGCAGATACGACGAACAACGACGCTGCAATCGACTGTCATTGATAGGTGAAGAACCGTCCAACCGAACGGCAAATAAAAAGCTGCTGACTGGGATTCTGCCCAATATTTCGCGTGCTCAGATCGACCCCAACGCCAATCTGACAACCAGTGCTCGAATCCAGGTCAGCGGACACGTGAAGCGTGCAGTTAGAAATGGGGTTGGACCTGGGCTGCGAAGTGTGAGCACGGCATCAGGAGACTTATGCACATTTCGGCGCCTCATCTTAAGTTTATTTTGGACGTTTCAATACTTTTATCCAGAACAGCTTTTTGCTCTCTTTGGGGGGAATAAAAGGAACCCAAGTAAAGTGAATACTCGGGTTTAACTAATACTTGCGAACTATCTATTTAATGCTGCTATCAAAGAAAGCCATCGAACCGCAATTCCTCGTGGTAACTTGCTTGGTTCTTGGATCAAAATAAAGCAAATTAGAGATGTTCCATGGAGAAAGGATGCTGGGGGCGTTGGAAAAATCGGTACTTTGCAATCTTCCTCAAGGTAGAAGGGCCTTCTATTTGGGAAACATAACAGGAACCTTTAACTCAAAAGTCTTACCCACAAATTAGTGGAGCGTTACCCAGCACGAGTACTCGGAGCAGGCGTATCGGTACCCAGTGTGCTTGAAACAATGCATACAGCCGTCCAGATTATCCTGCGCGACAGTTGACACAGTATGGAATTCATTGTTTGTGTTATTCATTGGAGTTTTGGACGAAGACGGTTGGGTGACAGGCACTAAAGCAGGAGAACGATTAAAGGTCCCGACAACAACCTTTGCACAAGGTAACGAGGGAGCAAAGCAGAGGTATAACTCCACTTATTTTCTTTTTTTTTGAAATGGTTCATTGCACAACCAAATTCTCTGGCATGTCCAACAACAGCCCAGTTGTTCTCCTGGTGGTACTACATGGTCGTCGTCGGGACACTGAGTCAAACTTGTGTTTTATGCCGTTCAAAGCCCTAGTTGAGTTTTTAATTTGAGCCTGCAAGTGGAAACATCTACTGAAAACATACATGAGTGATTATTAGTGATGAAAAAAACGAAACTTATAAATGGTCACCCTCAGTACGGTAGTTTTTCCACAAAGTCATCCCAGCCAAAATCTGAATGCTAAATCATAGACTTCGTGAATATTTCTTATTTGTTCAACTTTGTGAGGTGGTTGTAGCTTCCAGTAAAATGCTCCTAGGCCGGCTGATAAATCACTTGAAACTACCGATATTTATAGAACCAAAAGTGTATGGTAGGTTTGTCATATTTTCCTTATATTATTTGTACACTTGATTTAGCAATCATTCCAAGGAAAACAAAAGAATTTCACTTGAAATGGGGTAATGTCCAACTGTCTACAAAGTGCCCCAGTCTAGGAATAATTGGACAGGAAAAAGACGAATTTATCCTGGCATTCGTGCATACGCTGCTTTTGCTTTGGAAACCAAACTAGCAAGCATGTGCTTCCATTGTGAAATCTTACTTCGGCTAACCAACCAATGACATTCTAACAATCACCACTGCGAAATCTGACCGAACTCATCACTCACGCAAACACCTTGGGATTCGAATTGGGTGCCACTGGAAAAAACAATCTCCCTTCCTGTTTCGTGATGGACAAAAACTGGTGGACTTGTAGCCTGTTATTCATTAGTGGGTCAAACAACTGACGGTCGCCTAAATAACACAAAAAAGAATTCGCTTTTCAGCGCGACCAATGGATAGCAGCTCACTCCTGAAATATCCACCCCCATTCCTGTCACCGGTCAGGTTAACTGAGTACACCACAGCAAAGATGTCGAGCAGGCCCGATTGTACCAAACTATTACATTCGTTTTATTACTCGTAGTCAGCTTTGGAGATTTTTGCCATACTTGCACACATTCATCTAGTTCGTGCGTTCTGTAACACACTCTTATCTTGGCTGGGAATCTTGACGATTATTCGGCGCTTGAAAGCCCCAGATCAGATGCATTAGGGTGAATTCCGTGCATACGCTCGAATGAGCCACCCACTCTTTATCCTGTAACAGATCGAGTACTATTTGTGAAAGTAATGGACACCCGAACTGCGACCCAGGGGGCGGGACGAGTCGCAGCGGTGATAAACGCCGAATTACGGGCCGAACTAGTCAGTTGACATAAGCCGTGATCAGAGTCCATGGGGGAAATCGAATGGAACGGCACCGAACTGGGTGGAATGAACTATCGCTACCAGTATATTTATCACCCCTACCCTGGCCTAACTTTGGTATCAGAGATGTGACAATCCCCAATTCTGTATACCACCATACAACAACGGCGATGACGACTATGATGGCGACGACAACAACAACAGCTGGTTAGGCTGTTGTTCGTGGAACCGAATGTCGGTAGATTGCATGAGATCAGGCGTCGATACTGAGCCCAGCTTTATCTGGTTGGTATCAACACAACTGACGGCCATTTGGTGAACAGGTATGAAGGGGTTGGGGGCTATGTGCTCACGTGCATATGACGCACGCACGCACGCACACACACACACACACACACATTTTGAGAGGGAAGATGAACTGATTGTACGGGACCTAATGGGGTGGCATGAGGAGGAGCACTATTTGGACACAGGTTGGTGGTGTGATGGCCAGTGTAGAGGAACTTATTGGCTTGCTGTCATTTATCTATGCATTATTTTCTCCGATGTTACCGTTGTCCCTACGGTACTGGAGTTGCACAGGGGTCCGAAAACACTGTTGACGCCACAATCACGCGACCACTACCGCCGTCGTCTCGCGGTCACTACACATTCTTACCTGACTACGCTCTCACCAAACAGTCACACACACACACACACGCACACATGCAATATGCACTTATCCTTCGTCAATCTTGGTTCCACTCTCCTGTTATATCCTCCCTCGTTTTCCCCGTCCCTCTCTCCCTCGATAAATTGCGCCTCATCTGGGAGTTCGAGTACAAATCATTCTGCATTGACGCTATTCTCTCGCGCCTGATTTGTCGTCGGTATTCTGCTCTGATCTCATACTTCCCGAGGCTCCGGTTCCATCAACCTTTCACTGGCATGATTAGTGGTGGTGGTACTGGCTAGTTGGGAGAGTGAAACCGAACGGAGAGTCTAAAATGCATTAGCCGCTATTTAAACCCAGATGTTACCATGCCAAGACAGGTCACTATAAACTGTCTGCCGTCGTCGTCGTCGTCATCGTCGTCGTCGTCGTCGTCGTCGTCCTCGTTTGTTTCGATTGTCCACGCATTGACTGAGTAAGGTGATAGACAAATAGATAGATGAACACATATGGAGACAGTATCGCGAACAGACCAAGTAGAATCAAACTAGTTAGGCCCACTTCCTACATTTGCATGCACACATACGCAAATATGTGCAGATGCACGGCACATGCTTATAAAGTAGCACGTAGCTTAACCTTTCAAATTAACATAGCAGTTACATCCAACTTGACTTTTACCACCGTTTTGTGAAATAATCAACTTCAGGGATGTTGATGGAGGTAAATTAATGTGCGATCAGGTTTAGTAAAGAATACTCATCACCCTTGTTCGGAAGAGGAAAAGCTCTAACATTATAGTGCTAGCAGGTGATTTTAATACACAAGTTGGGAAACAGTGCACCGGAAGCTTGTTTAGGTGGGCGCTACGTCATGTGTGCTGAGCAGACAAATAACGGGGAAAGTCTTCTCCATTTTCGTACAGGCAATCATTTGCCCTTGTCTAGCATGAATTTCCGATACATATCTCGGCCAAATGAAGTAAGCAGGGTATCGAAAAATCGATGCTTCATATGTTGATTTTAATTGTGAGTGATATAATGTTAATAACACAGCGTTGCTGGTAGATGTAATGTGCCAACGTTTCGACAACCGTGGGTAGTCTTTCTCAAAGCAAGTTTTACAATCAAATGGCTGAGTTGGCATATGAACGTTCCCTCAGCCATTTGATTTTAAACCTTGCCTTGAGAAAGACTACCCACGGTTGTCGAAACGTTGGCACATTACATCTACCAACAACGCTGTTATTAACCTTATATCATTCACAGTTAGAACCTGATAATATTGGTTTTTCTTCTCAGTAGTGCGCTTCGCAAATGGATGAATCACTCCGTGGTTCTTAAATGGGCTTATCATCCATTCACGCTCCTAACGATTCAAATGAGATTGTGGTGTTGATAACCCAGAGTTGACCGTACAGAATCCAACTAGCCGTGTTTTCGGTCACTGCATTTATGCTCGTTGAGGATGTCATATTGCGATTTCGTTTAGCTTGAGGAATGTTGTCAGAGGTAAATGGAACGCAGGCTAACTTTGTGGTCCCTCGGATTGGCACTGTATTTTTGCATTGTGGCTTATATATACTTATATTTACATATAGACACTTTTTTCATAGACCGGAGGATACGCTCCGAACCCTGTTAGGTCCCAATATAAGGGGACATTTTTATGGAAGAGGATAGTAATTTTGTGACGTTAGACATTGGTTATCATCCACGAAAATCTGACGGAAATAAATCGCAGCGACTCCGGAAAACGAAAACACACATTACGACAACAGTACTTATAAGCTTCATCGGCAAAGACAAAAATTGCTATCGATCAACCACAGTCGGTTCAAAAGGTTCCTCGGAGGGCGAAAATTACAAATTGGTTTTGTCGGTCTGCCTGCTCTTCGGATTCTCGATGGCTTAGTACCACCTGGAATAAAAGGCGAAAGAGACGCCTTGATACAGGCCAAGCGAGATCTCTGATGCAGTTCCAGTCTCGTTACAATTTGATCGTACTTTCAGTCGAAGTAGACCATAAAAGCGAGATTGTAATCGGGTGGTGAGCAAAAATACAAAAGTTAGTAGTATTAGGAGTGCTAGTGTCAATACTACTACTACTACTAGCGTCACAAATGATGACAACTACAACATTAGTGATAATATCTTTGAATGTTTATGACTTCCAATGGTTAAACGAGCAGTCTTCCTGTTTTGACAATGAAGTTGACAGTTCGAATCCTTCCGTTTCTCAACACTTTACCCCTGACAGACTGCATTTGGCAGCATTGTTGTTCCCGGACATAATGCGCATTGTGATATCGTTACTGAAGAAATTGATGGCAGTTATTCAGGGTAGGAAATGTGATCTACCGTGAAGTACCATAAGACAAATTTCTTGGCGCTTGTAGAAGCTGACTTATAGGCTGGTGTTGGTCAAGCGGATAAGGTGGCGGGGTTTGGACGTGAAGGTCGCAGGTTCGAATCCTGCCGCCGGCTAGCTTCTCCACTTGGCAGCCCCTTGTGTGCGGCGGCCCCTTTCTTGAAAAGTGATGCTCTTTGTCACCTTATTAATAAAGAAAGAACAGAGCTGACCGCTACTGAGCACGTTCCTGAGCTGTCTATAGGGGAAAGGTCTCCATCCAGGTAGTTAGCTGTGAATAAAGTAGGCTCAAACCTACCAAATAAGCCGCAGCGGACAAGCAGCAGCATCGAGGGTGTGGTGAGTTTTCGTTTGGCAAGCGATCTCCAAAAAACACTACAAGTGCCCGCTTGTGGCACTGTGATGTGGGGAGTACGGCCCGCCAACCAAATAAGGCTATTGCTCCTTATGGTGTTCCACTGACTCGACAATGTTTTCCAATATGGAGCGTATGAACCGATCACTTGGCCATCGGATCGTCTAGAATCACTGCCGCCTTGCAGAAAATGCTTGGTTGCGCAGGGTCTAAAGGTGTATCCACGAATAAAAAGGCCTACTCTTGATTAGATGACAGAGTATTACAATAGCCCACATCTCACAACTGAGTACCACTGATTCTTGGGCTAATATTCCTCACTCTCCGCGTATTAAAGAAAGCGATCTTCCACTCTACCGAACCATTGGTTGTTCTGGACCAAACGACGTAAGGAGTGTATCGAAAAATCGATGCGCCATGTATTGGTTTTTATTGTGAATGATATAATATTAATAACACAGCGTTGTTGGTAGATGTAATGCGCCAACGTTTCGACTACCGTGGGTAGTCTTTCTCAAGGCAAGTTTTACAATCAAACTTGCCTTGAGAAAGACTACCCACGGTAGTCGAAACGTTGGCGCATTACATCTACCAACAACGCTGTGTTATTAATATTATATCATTCACAATAAAAACCAATACATGGCGCATCGATTTTTCGATACACTCCTTACGTCGTTTGGTCCAGAACAACCAATGGTTCGGTAGAGTGGAAGATCGCTTTCTTTAATACGCGGAGAGTGAGGAATATTAGCCCAAGAATCAGTGGTACTCAGTTGTGAGATGTGGGCTATTGTAATACTCTGTCATCTAATCAAGAGTAGGCCTTTTTATTCGTGGATACACCTTTAGACCCTGCGCAACCAAGCATTTTCTGCAAGGCGGCAGTGATTCTAGACGATCCGATGGCCAAGTGATCGGTTCATACGCTCCATATTGGAAAACATTGTCGAGTCAGTGGAACACCATAAGGAGCAATAGCCTTATTTGGTTGGCGGGCCGTACTCCCCACATCACAGTGCCACAAGCGGGCACTTGTAGTGTTTTTTGGAGATCGCTTGCCAAACGAAAACTCACCACACCCTCGATGCTGCTGCTTGTCCGCTGCGGCTTATTTGGTAGGTTTGAGCCTACTTTATTCACAGCTAACTACCTGGATGGAGACCTTTCCCCTATAGACAGCTCAGGAACGTGCTCAGTAGCGGTCAGCTCTGTTCTTTCTTTATTAATAAGGTGACAAAGAGCATCACTTTTCAAGAAAGGGGCCGCCGCACACAAGGGGCTGCCAAGTGGAGAAGCTAGCCGGCGGCAGGATTCGAACCTGCGACCTTCACGTCCAAACCCCGCCACCTTATCCGCTTGACCAACACCAGCCTATAAGTCAGCTTCTACAAGCGCCAAGAAATT